>JAXQGS010000147.1:0-28965 GCA_037040325.1 Mucor sp. M7501 | reverse complement strand
ACTAAAGATGCTTATCTCACGGCTTTAAAGTCATTCGTCGTTGAGAAATCAGGATTTCAAATTTTGCATAAAATTTGAAAAATCGCAATTTGGTGCAATTTTTATTAAGCAAACAACAATACCAGCTCTAAGTAGAAATGCTTTTACGTATAAAAGACGCATTATGAATGACTTTTCAAAGGTGTATGAGCTTTTTAGAAAGGTAAAAAGTCTATAAAACGTCTAAAAAGTGACTAAATTACGCATAGTATTAGTACTTTTTCCACAACTTGTTATTCAGCTCTATTCTATCCCAAAGCGCTTCTTTGAACATACATTTTACAATTCAAACTGCAAAGAAATACCTATTTTTGGTAGAGTAATGTCGAAATCAAGTTTCAGCCCTATTTTTTGACCTCAACCCTCGTGCCAAAATGGGACATTTTTTTAAATATATCAGGATAGACGCATTGGAATGAAATACTGTTTGCATATACAAATAGTGCAGTTGGTTGACTACACATGCAGTTAGAAATTCATGTCTGGTTGCATTGTATGGTTTTGAGTAAATGCGACAAAACGACTTTTTTTGGGCACACATTTAGCATTTTACTGCTTGAGGCTCCAAACGTCTGCTTAAATAGGCGCTCTCTCATTGGCCATTGACTTTTAATTAAAAATGACCTGAATATGTCAGTTGCATTGTGTACCTTTTCACCCTTATTTGATTGAGCCTTGAGCCATAGACCCGACTGATGTCGCCCTGATGTATCAATAGCATAATGAATTTATAATAGGTTAAGAAACCAACCAAAGTACTGAGAGGCTCGTAAAATAATAATGTAGGTAAAAACATTCAACAATCTTTGCCTATAAAAAGAAACCGACTACACCTGTGCGCACTACAGCTCGTGATAACAAGACGCTCACGATTATTTAAGCATCGCCGGATAAAGGGAGCAGCACGTATAAATCGTCTAACTGTGGCCGTGGGAGGTACTGTATTTTTTGGATTGCAGAGAAAAGGAGAGGCGTGAGTCTACAATCTGCTCGAGCTTGTTGGGTGGGATGTGCGTGTCCCAATCGTGGATTTCACTATAGACGTTGTACTGCATTCTCAAAAATTGTAACAGGTACCAGTCTCTTGGTCCAAGCCGAGTTTACCTGGTGAAAACTCTGCCTTTGGCTATTCTTTTTCGCGCAATAAGAAGGTAATTTTATATATAAAAATGAGTTGTAATAGTCTAATTACACATGCAGCATTTTACAATGTTTGAGGAGAGGGTACAGTATAGGACTATTTGGCGTGGCAAAGTGGTATAACGTGTGTGGATGTATGTTGTGATACAATATTATTGCATATGATGAGTTTAAGAACAGGGTAGATGAGCGAATGGCAAACATTCGTAATTATTACTAGATATCATCAGCAGCATTCGTCAGCTTCATCACCGCAACAGCAGCAACATAGACACAGAGTAGCAAATCTATAATATAAAGTATATGCAGGCGCATCGAAAACAAAAGTGATCAGCAACAATGAAATTAGCTCGTACATGTGCGAGATGCGTAAACCACTTACAACCCTAAACAGCAACTACAGTCTCCATAGCAACAATCGCAGCAACATCCATGTCTTTGGTAAACAACTGGGTAGGGTTGTTGTGGCATGACAGGTCCTCCGCCTACTTGCATTGCGCCCATGGGCGGATAATAGCCTACGAACAAGCACAGACATTAGCACAGCTGTCCGATTCAGATACAAATGCAATCTACACACCTGGAGTTTGCTGAGCTGCCATGACAGGCGTATAGGGTGAAGGGCCGTTATAATACGGTGTCGCTGATGCCATCTGAGGCATTGCTGGAGAAGCATACATGGGTGAAGCAGTGTACATGGGATTTGGCATGGTCATGTTAAGTATATATATACAAAGAAAAGGAGAAAGCTAAAGAAGAAGAAAGAGGGCAAGGAATACAAGGATGCGAACAAGGGATTTTTGTTGCCTATTACGAAAATCGCTCACTCAGCAATTTTTTGTTTGTTTTTGTTTTCTATTTTATAACTCTCTGCTAGTGGCTTTCAACCCATGATCAATGACGCTCAACAAAATCAAGTCGTCATGATAATTCAATATTGCAAGTAAATTAGGGCCAAAGGCATATTTTGTTGTACTATTACTGCTCTCGCCTCGTAATGGACCCGTGGGCTATGGTTGTTGATCTGATCTGACGGTTGCAAGTCCGATGGCATCCGTAGATCAAACATAAGAGTATCATACATATTGACACATACATACATACATATTATATATACAAGACCCTTTATTGACTATAGTGTCTAGTTGCATATGTCAAACCCCACACGAACCCAGCACAGAATCAAAGACAGCTCTGTTTGCCATATTTGATCAATTCGATACAAAAGAAACTCTAATTGCATTCAACTCCAACCAGTACTTGAAGTCATTGTACGACACTAGCAAACGTCATTCGATACAATCCATCATCCAAATATGAATCAGACACAAGAAAGAGAGTGGGAGAATACGAGCGATATGGTGTCACTATGGTTGTGGAGGCAGAAAGGAAGCAAATGTCAACAAAGATGCCCTTGATGCTGCACATCTTTATTTGTCTGTGTGATGATAAGTTTAATGAATTTCCTTTATAATGGCTAATCCGTTGCTACTAGCAGCTAAACTGAGCCACGTGTGTATATGGGAAATTGAGTCAAACGTTCATGATCGTGTTTTACCACTGCTAATTTCCTCTAATTTTGGTTTTAGTTTTGCAAGGTCGTAAGAGTACGCCGATTGATCAGGACAAGAGTCAATGTAGTTTAGGACATCCGCTACCAGCTCCTCTAATGCATTGCTCTTGCTCTTGGCTGTAGTAGTGGGTGGTTGCTGTGGTAACGACGCTGCTGCTGCTGCTGCTGCTGCTGGCGATGCAGCTGATAAATGAAGGGTGCTCTTTTGCGGATGATTGGGTATGCTTTTATGAGGGATTGGTTTGTGATGGATGGCATTTGCATGCTGTGTAGTAGTAGGTTTGGGAGCTGGATTGAGGGCCTGATGGACAAGTGGTGATGATATTTTGACGGCATTTTTCAATGGTCTATTGCGTTGTGAAAAGAGCAGATCTTTTCCATAGGCAATGCCTACTTGCGTATCGACTGGCCTCTTTAACGATCGTTCTGTGATTCTGCGAGAAAAGTTGAGGAATTCATGGGCATTGGGAGATGCTGCTGTGCTTAGATTTGAGTCTTCATCATCCAACTCAAACATGAGTGAATTGTGTGTGGTAGTTGTGGGTGAGGACGATAGCATTTTTATAAGGAAAGAAAGGGGAAAGAAAGGGCAAATATATAAACCAAAAGGCTAAACTTGCATATAGTATTTATTCCTGTAACTGTATCATCATTTGAACGGATAAATTTGTCTATTTGAGAATAGCTAATTTTAATTTAGATCTGCAAGGATTTGTTTTGTGTATTCCAATCTCTTGTGCTGGTATTCAAAATGATGGCCGCCCCTTTCTTCTTTGTTTCTCTTGTTTACACTTGTTTGTAGCACTCATCATGAGCAAGATTGTGATTGTCAAGCTTGGCGGTGCTGCCATCACCAACAAGAAGGGCCTATGTGAATTGGCGCCAGAAAAGGATTTGTCCATCTTGCTGGATCAAGTGGCAACTGCTTATGAGATACTTAAAGGAGCAGGACATCAACTGATATTAGTTCATGGGGCAGGTAGTTTTGGGCATCCTCAAGCAGTGAAATACAACTTGAAAACAGGCTGGTCAGCATCATCAGCATCATCATCAACTGATGCTTTGTCAAACATGCCAAATGCAAACTATTTGAAAGGTTATTCGCATATACGCAACTGCCTGCAAATGCTGTGTCAAGCCATCGCCTCAAAGCTAGAAGCACGACATGTGCCAGCATTGACCATGTCGCCTATCGATTACATTGAAACAGCCAATTGTGAAGACACGCCTACTAGCGCATTCGGGGCAATGGCAGATCGAGTCAAAAGGTATCTATCTTTGGGGTTTGTGCCTGTGTTGCACGGTGACGCTGTCCTCGATCAGATTAGGGGATGCACTATTCTGTCTGGTGATATCATCATGTACCAACTCACTCGCCTGCTGCCGCAAGTGTGTCGATGTGTGTTTATTACAGATGTCTGTGGTATCTACAAGCTTGATCCTAAAATGCACCCTGAACAAGAGAATGAATTGATCCAGCATATCAAAGTCGGTGCCGCTACAACCGACGATGACCAGCATCCATCATCATCATCAGATCAGCCAAATGATAGAATGACAGTGGCAGATGTAACAGGTGGCATGCAAGGAAAGGTGAAATGGGCCAAGAAAATGGTCTCTAAAAGCCAGCAAGATCTTGATACTGTCATCTGTAGATGGGGAACCGACGAAGCACTGGATATCATGACACTGAAAGCAAAGCTAACGCCCAATGCTTTGATGACCATCTTTACAAGAGATTAAAGAGCTTTATTATTATTAGTTTGACAAGCATTCTTGTACAATCTTTTTGATGGATTCGGGTCCCTTTTTATACACTTCTAGTAAACGTTCTGTTGCCAAAGCCTGTAAATCAGATACGTGGTCTACTTCATTGGAGGTCAACAATTTGCTTGCACACTACAACAGCTATTAGTGATTGTTGGCTCGCCTACAATGTTTGCATACTTACCAATTGCAGTCCATAGAGTGCTCTGACGTTATCAGTGCATAGCTCCAAAACTTTACAATAGTGCTTCAATGCTAATGGCAAGTGGTTCAAGGTGTAAAGGATCTCTGCATATTTGAGGAAAAAGACATGATTTGAAGGTTGGAGAATGATGATCTCCTCGCAACAATAGGCGGCTTGGTCGTACATGTATTTCGAAAGGTAGACATCGCACAGCTCTAACCATGCTTCATGATCGTCGTAAAAGGTGTCCAAGTAATTTGTCAATGCTTCAATCATGTCTGCCTCCTTGTTCCTTGTTTTCAATAATGCAATTTGACGCTTTGAAGCCAGCTAAAGTGGGATAGTGTTAATTCACCATCACTGCATTGGCATCGTCAAGCTAGCTTACCATATTGGTATCATCTTCCTGGAGGATTGTATCGTACACTTCTTGTGCTTCGTCTAGTTTTCCTTGTGCTTCGAATCGCATACCCAAGAGGCGGCGGAATCTAAGCGACTTTTCCGTAAAGCGAGCCTTGAGCTTATCGATGCAAGCCTATCCAAGATATTCTTTCAATAAACCAACTTTTTTTACCGCTGACATATATAGAACTTACATCGGCAAGAGCAAAATCTTGAATATCAAGTGCAGCAATCGCGACTTGTTCGTAGAACGGCCAAACTATAGCGCTTGAATATTAGAAAGAGATGAATCCATAAGGATGATGGTTGCGCTCTTACTGGCATCACCGAGCTTAGCAGTGTAGTTATCCTTGATCAATCTAGCACCAAGAAGACAGACCTTTTCAGAGCTGCGCTCGTTTGTAAGTCTATAGTGCTGGAGCTCCTCTGCTGCTTCTTTATGATTAAACTTGCTCATTTATGTATGAATTAAAGAGTAAAGATGCTCCCGATAATTTGTCTCGCGTTCAAACCATCATTGCCCCTTTCTAGTGGTCTATCTCACCGTCACTTTAGATTGCTGGAAATGCGCTTCTTCAATATGGTGGTGGTGCCATGATGCCTAATACTCTGCTGGCAGACAGCATACTAAATGACACCGCACAATGGCTTTCATCTACCACTAGGCGGATAGGATGGATCTGCCTTCTCCGGATGAATAGAATGGGTATTATGAGCAGGTTTTATTATACATTACTATTTACAAATTGGATATGAGCAGATTGGGGATAAAAAAAAAAGGCATTAGTTCATCTTGAACCAAGGATGTTCCAACACTTGATGAATGGTCCATCTTTTCTGGACATCTCTTTCGAGCATGTGTCTTATCAGATCCACAGATTCTGCAGCCGGAGAAACGTTAGCGTTTGTCTTGGCATCATCATGGCAAATAAAAGCTTACCTTGTGATAACACAAAGGGGATTCTCAACTCTCGCTCCATGATTTCATCAATGTTGTAGAATGGATTCTCTCTGTAAATCAGGGTGTACAGTAGCGTGCCGCATGCCCAGATGTCCTGCGGTGGCCCAGTGTACGTTTGGCCCTTTAGAATTTCTGGCGCAGCATAGTCCAATGTGCCCACAAAAGTCTCGTATTGACGCCCTTCCTTCATGTAGGCAGCACTGCCAAAATCAATCAGACGAACACCGCCTTTGAGATCCAAAATCACGTTTTCGTCCTTGATGTCGCGATGAACGATGCGGTGATCATGCAAATGCCCAACAGCAGCTACTACTTGTCGGAAGATGGATCGAATCTCTGATTCTGTCAGCCCGCTTTCCTTGAATTCAATATAGTCAAATAGATCCATGCCAGCGCCATACAAGTCCATGACCACATAGTAGTTGTCGTCGTCTTCAAAGTAGTCCACTAAAACGAACGTTAGAATGACATGTGATAACTGCACCAGCAGGACGCTTATCCACTTACGCATGTCGCTGCAATTGATGTGGGGAATCTTTCTCAACGTGTGCAATACGTGAATTTCGGCTGGTATCAGGCCTAGCTTGCGGTCGCGAGTCCAGCAATCAACTAGAATGCGAGATTTTATCACATATTTGATAACAACTCGTTTCTATGGATTGGGTTAATGATACCGCAAAAGAAAAAGAGCAATAGAATCCTTACCTTTTCGGGATCGCTTTTGAGATACGCTAACTTGACTAAACCATAGGCTCCTTGGCCCAATTCGTCCACGATCTCATAGTCTTGAATAGATGTCTTGAGTGTCTGAGCAGAGTATTCACCAATGCGAGGCCATATACTCTTGGAAGCAGCAGCAGCAGCAGCAGCAGGCGTAGGAGTAGGGTTGGAGCCCACGGTTGCATTTTTGGACAAAGCAGATGTGAATGCAGGTCTTGAAAAACTAGTGATTTTGCTCAAGGAAGGCTTCTCCTGAGAAGCGTTCTCGCCCATCACATTTTTGGTATGTGTGGCTGTGGTAGGACTAACATCCAACAGCGTCTTTTGCGAATTGGTGGGTAAATTTACAGACTTTGAACGGATAAAGCTGGAATTGGACGTGGTTACTGCCAAGTTGGCAGTTTCTCTCTCGAATTGTTGCTGCTGCAGTTTGTGAATACTCGTCTTGTGGCCCTGGCGCTGGAATACGATTTCCCTATCAAATGTGATCCACAGAGCATATGCATTTTGGTCGTCCAGTAATTTGACCTGTAAATCGATATCAAAACAAGTGCCGTCCCTGTGCACAGCCGAGAAAACAACAGGAGGCTGTGCCTTTTTTTGCTGAGGTAGATTCGCTCCGAGAATATCGCAGCACATGGCATTGTTGAGAATGTAGCCATCCAGCAGTAGTTCGTCTCGTTCCAGACAGGAGATCAGTGTTGGGTATTGAGGAATAAGCTTGGAGAGGGGAACGTTGCTGAGGTCCTGATAGCCGAAGAGGTACTTTGAAAAGGCTGAATTGCAGCTTTGAATGACTCCATTTTTGCAGTCTACCGTCACCAGACCTGCGAGCGCTGGCATAGAAGTGATACGGATGGTGTGGTGATCCGTATGTCCAATCATGACAGGGAAACAGGCGTTTAGCTTTGTGCGACAGCCAAAAAATTTATCAGTTGCATTGTAGTGAGGAACCAATTGCTGAATAGGCTTGTGTGAAAGTTCTGCTGAGGAGTACCCGAGCAGCTCATTTGCATCTTCATTGTCAATGGACTCGATTTGGTTGTTGTCACTTAAGCGCACTTTGATGGTGCTTTGAAAGACTTCCTCCAAAATCCAGATGAATATAGAGGATCCATTGTCGCTCTTTTTTTCCTTGAGCCAGAGTGAAGCAGAAGACTTGGTGCCGTCTTGTTTGATGATTGGAATCTAACAATGTATAAGAAAACGAGGAAAAGAGTGCACCGCATGTTTGCTACTACTTACAACATCGCCGCAGATCAACACACTGCCATTGATATTGACATGCTGGTAATCGTCTCTTCGCTTGACAATCTTCTCCAACAACAATGGCCGATGACTCACATCTATAAAATCCAGAATATGCTTTCCTATGAAATCTTGCGTGCTGTTTCTTTTGGAGCCAGACAGAATCATGGTGGCAATGTGGTTTGACAGACTGATTCTCCAATTGTCCTGTGTTGTGATGACTGCCTGGTTCTGTGGCAGATATCTGGATATGTTGTGGTCTGCCAATGAGGGTGCTGTGTGTGTGGCAGCACTGGTGCTTGTGCTTGTAGAAGGGTATAATGTATTTGAAACAAGCGATGTTCTATGGCGGCGACCTGATTTCAGGCAACTAAAAGAAGCAGAGCGTTTGATGTTGCTGCTACTGTTGATAGGTTCTCGATCATCTGGTGTGACGGGAGTCAAAGATCCATGTGCTGTTGTTGTCGCTGGCAAAGTGTTTGGCATGTCAATCGATGCGAGGCTGGATGCGATTTGTGTAATACAATTGAGACTTTCGCCTTGCTGACTATCTTTTGACAAAGCAAGTGCTAAACCAGACGATGTTGTATTGGGGCTGGAAAACCGAAAAGAGTGCAAGGATTCTTGGTGCGGTGTAATTGGCTCTGACGATGATGATGATGAGGAACTCGTCGAGAATCCTTGGTCGCTGTTTCTTAGTCTATGTAGCTCGTCTGCGCTATCATTCTTGTCTAGTCTACTTGGCAGCGGTTAGGATGTGAAAATCAAGGTTTTAGTCAACATTTGGCCAGTATTACCGAGAATGTAGAAAGAGATTGTCTGTAGGAAATGAGTCAAATGTCTAGAGAAGGTTGCAGTAGATCGTACCTGTTTCAACGCAGTTCATGTGTGTGTGTATATGTTGATATAAGTTGGGATATGTGTAATTAACGTAGATTGAGATGTGGTGGAAAAGAAGAAAAAAAAAAAGAGAAAGAAGAAATAAATAAAAAAGAAATGTTTAATATAGGTGGCACGGAGCTTGGAAAGCCTAAAAAAGAAAGAAACAAATCTTTGGCTAGATAAGATGTTGTTTTTGATAATAATAAATCATCTTATGAAATATTGTAACAATGATGCGTTATAATTTGCTCAAAAGGCAGAATCTCGTTCTTCCACAGTTTGCACCTGCAACATCATATCATCTTTTGCATGCGGCTCCTCTTCTTCCGTGAGTTGAAGATTGCGGTTACTCAAAAAGCATCTCCTCGGAAACTGGAACGTCAAACGTTTATAAGCTTTCATGATTACACCAACATTTAAGGCACAGATGTGAACATATTGCTATCTGAACGATTGAAGAGTCAATATGACAGCGAGCTCGTCTGACACTTGGACGTCCAGGCAAGCTTGAATGTCAATGTGGGGGGGGGGATCTATACATAGAAGCAATGAAATGCGATAAGGTGATTTAGATGTGATACTTGTTGTGATCATTTTCACTGGTGAGTAAATTTAATTTTTTTTCTTTGTTTCATAGACAATGGCAAATTTGGACATTGCAATCTTTCTATTGTTGATCCATCTTGATAATACCTTAAATACTCCTCTCATACTTCGATAGAAGCAAAAGAGACATTGCTCTCTGCAAATGATGTCAGTAACTCTTATTTATGAATCATCAGTCGTTAAAACATGTAGCTTTTAACATGTAAAATCTTGTCAACAACATCATTCTATCTATGATCTGGCTCATGGCAGCAGTAAGATTTCTGGTTCTTGCTCCCATTGAAAACAAAATACATAGCAAACCATGCATGCTCTCTCAAATAGGCACCGTACCTCGATGGTCCCGACCTACGAAGCAAAGCTATAGATTTTTATGCAATAAGGTTAAAGTTTAACTCGTACATGCCAATCATCATTGTAAACTCACAGGGACTAAAACTTTTCCTTAATTATTGCAATTTAGACAGGCAATTTTGTCTGATGATTTTTAGTGTGCCTGAATAAAAGTAGCCTATAGTATATATGATGTAATTGGTTGGTTGCAATCGCAATGTCTTCTCACATGCTTCTGAAGGAACATCATATGAAATATGAAACTGTAGAAATATTGGATGTACATTTCTGCTCCATGTTGTATTAGAACTAAATCTAAAATTGATAGTCCATATATTTTGGTCAGTAGTTTTGTTAGTTGCTTCTTTCCACTATACATGATACATGTACATACTTTGATGTTGATGAGATTTACAACAGCGTTGAAAATCCCTGATCTAAGCTACAATGATGGGTAGCAACGAGCAAGCTTTGAGAACATGTAACGAGAGGGTGATTGACAGCTAACCGGCACCTAGCCTTTTGCCATCGATGGATTCTACAAATCTTCTTATGAAATTGAGCTGGATGGCTGATCTCAGTATTCAGAGCATATACTGAGCGACCACTATAATCCCACGCAATGTCGAGTAGGCATCACCTCATGGTCAAGAGCAGCTAATTTTTGACACATGACGATAATATTAGACATATTTATTTATATATTTAATGCATATACATGGCCCTTTGCTAGTCTGTAGCCTCAGGGCTTAAATACAGTTGTATAACTTCAAAGATGCCAGTTGCACAGGTATGATCAGCGCAAAAAAACTGGTATAGAAACATACTAGTCTCAAAGCTCTAGCATCAAAATTCAAAATCTCGATTTTTCGCAAACCAAGGCTTGATAAAAAGTGAAGGTGGTGATTTGAAGGCAAAAGTACCATCCACAAAGGTCGTCGCTTTTTTCTCTTTTGCTACCGATGCGTGCAACTTTGATAGCGATTAGCAATTTCGCCACTGTAGTACATGAAAAAGGATGTTAAATTGATAGACCTTTCACATTGACTCAGAACTTACGGTTCAGCTACGATTGTTGGCGTATCGTCAAAGATGGTGTCAATAGGAAGCCAAATTCTCTTGTTGTACCATTGTTCCTTATGGGCGGATTTGAGCGCGTCTGATTTGAAGAGCCTGATGTATGAATGCATCGTGTGCTTTATCCAATCGAGGTTATGACGCTCCCCTTGGTTGTAATTCCACTCCCATGTATGAGTTCTTGATAATTCTGAGCGTAGATCCTTTAGATTATTGCGATTGAAATACGAGAGGTACTCCTGGATGTTTTCTGGCAAGTTCTGTTCGGTGTGTGGTGGTGCCTTGTTCCTTATTTCTTGCATCTCCTCTTCCGTAAAAACGCCTTTTTCAATTAGCGTCAAATCGTCTGTGTCCACAATCCATGAGCAACTTGGATGATCGATGATACATGTCTTTGCGAAGTCATACAATCTGTCCTTGACGATCGCCCCTGACGATAACACCCATTTTTCCTTTTTTTTCCATCTTGGAAAAGCTTCCTTGAATGCTTGCGTGTGGTTGAGGGACTTCAATGTATGAGTGATAATTATCACTGGATCCTTTTCGCAATACTTACCGTGTTTTGTGGCCATGTGATTGTAATATCCATCGAATTCAAGGTAATATGATGTACAGCAATTGCAGGCAAATGCTTTTTTATGCTTCGGCTAAACAACAAGGTTTAATCAAAGTGAATATAGTAAATCAATCTTCACCTACGTATGCCTTTTTTTCTGATACTGTGATAAATTGCACACTAAAGTATCGAGGTTTGTCAGTCTATATCATCATCTATAATATTGGTCAACTTACAGTCCCTTGCTATAAAGACGCTTCGCCATGTCACTACATGTAAGGCCTAGTGAAAGCGTTTAAGAGAATATTCCCTTCTTCTTATGCAGATTTGTACCTTCGACATCTTTGTAATGACAACGCAAGTTTGTTGGGATCCTGCATGCGTGGCATTTGTTGTATGCGAGAAAATGTATTGCTTTTCTCTGTGCTGCTTTTATTTTGGCACTTGGAATAAATAGCCTGGTCAAATTAACATTGGGAGTTGAAAAGATGGCAAAACACAAAAGGATGAAATCAAAGAAATAGAATAGAGTGTGCGAGTTGAGCCCATATTTCTAATTTTATCATCAAAAGGGTCACTCTCCCTCAGATGCAAAAATGAGAGCGGATGCCTATCATCTCATCGTCATTAGGTATGGCCAATCCGTGTCGATGCGTCTCAGAAAGCCATAGCAGAGCATCTCACTAAAGCTGTCATCTGAACCCAAGAAACGTGCCCAATAACGAGGAAAGACCCTCAACATGTATACTCAAATGTCATATTTCAAAATGTAGTAGCATACAATTGGAACCCACAGGTTGACGTTGATAGAGATTGAGCATAGCCAAGTCAATCAGACGTCTATAAAGTGTCTTTTACTATACAAAAGGTGTTTGTCAGGGCAAAACAGAGGAGAGCCTGGGCTGGGATTGAATTTCAAAGCGTCGTCCACTGGTCCTCCAGATCGTTCATCTGGACGTCCGAAAACCTTTCAGGGGCGATTACACAATATTTTTCTACTCGAACAGCAAGTATTTCTCTAAACCTATAGATGCAAAATTGAACGAGGAATTTAGTGGTGTTAACTTTGTAGAGATATCTTTAGTCTGTGGAGAGCAACTGCCAAAAATAGCAAAACACGTTTTTTTGGGAATGGTCTACAAACACTATAGTAAACTGGTCCAAAGACACTTTTACATGCTCCTATGCTTCTCTGAGGTTCGTTTGAGCTTAGGAACACCTTAGTAGAAAACTTCATTTTCGAGATGAAAACTTCCATCATTCAAAATCATCGATTTTTCCCTTGCTAGTACAAGGCAAAATTTTCAAAAAATCGATAATCAACTCGATCCCAAAAAAGTTGCTGAAAAGTGATCCATAAGCTAATGTCAGGTCGTAGAACACAATGGCACTTGTTTTGAGGCCGATATTGCGCTTTGTTGGCGAGATATAAGCGATTTAAACTCTTGATTTTACAGTGGTAAATACGTTTGAGGGCTGCTCACTGAACATTACGCTTATTAACATCAAACTTGATGGTCTGTAGCGCATCATCCAGCGAAACAGTGCATTATTCAGCTCTTTGTCTCTTAGAAAGCACGGAATTTCCAGAGGATTTCTGCATAGATTTACTCCCCAATACCCAAAATCAATGAAAAAACTGCTGTTTTTATAGCAGGTATCGAATCGATTGACTGGCATTGTGTCATTTGACAGATGAGCGAAAAGGAGGATGCCTCTCGCCTGACTCTGACATGCTGTAGCCTTTGCTTACTGTTTGAAACCACATATCGTCCAACGGATAAGCAGAATTGATTCACTTCATAAGATTCAATGCTCTACATATTGCATTATTCGGGCAAGCCCGCGGGGGTGGATTGCAGCTCGTTATTGTAAAGAGCTACACAAGATTGCAAGTGCAAATTATTGCCTCATTTGATGACAAAGATATTACACATTTGATTTTATTAATCTGCTTAGCACAATTTCGATTGTCATACAAATACTGTTGCTCAGGTTGCCATGGTAACACTTTTTTTTTTACAAAAGAACAAATTTATTTGTTTTGAATACAAAAAAGAAAGTAAGAGATTTATACAATGATATCAGGGGGAAAGCGAAAATGTAAAATATGATGTGGTAATATAGTAAAGTCATGCAAAAAAGAAGAAAAAGAAACAAAAGTTACTGCAAGTAATGAGTAGGGCTTGGACTAATACTCATGGCCATCATTCCTGATGTCACATCTTCATCTTCTGTCTCTTCCTCTTCCTCTTCGTCACTCTCGTCTTCTTCATCGTCTTCTGCAATCCACTCAAAGTAAATACCATCCACGTACATACGGCTGCCATCCAGCTTGTAAGGATCGAATGGAAAGAATGTTTGCACAGTCTGTAGCAAGCTAGCGCTTCCTAATCCTGGAACAAACACTTCTCGGTTCTTTTCCAAAACAGGGTATACGTACATGAAATGAGTGTTGCGTGACAGTTTGGCGAATTGTCGAACCACAGCAGGCGCACACAGCTTGAGAGGATTGAACTTGCTCATCACCAAACGAGGCAAGTTACGCAGACCAACGCACCACGTACGAGATGCACCGTTGCCAAAGCCAGATTCTGGGTGTGTTAAATGACGGTGTTCCTCTGAAATCATATCGTCCTCCATATCCTCTTCAATCTGCATATCATTGTCAATCACCAGATCTCTCCAACGGAAACAAAAGATATACATGGTAGCTTGCACAACTGCATAAAAGACGTCGTGCTTTGTACAGTCCAGACTCACCACCTGAGATTCGTATTGATCGACATAATTGTCGCACCAAACAGACAGTGTCAAGATCACCCTTTGAATAGTGCTGGAATCCAGGAACTTGGCACGGGCGACGTAAGACTGGATGTAGGCGGCAGCAGCAACGCGAGTGACATTGGGCTTCAAGGGATCAGTAATGTGGTGGATCAGATGCTCCAAAAAGTAGTCGCTGTAGACATTGACGTTCAAGGAACAAAAGTAGAACAGCAAGAACTGGGTGTATCTGGACTTCAGGGTCTTGAGAACAGCACGATCAAAGATGTCCACCAGCGAGTAGAAGATTTCATTCTGCACATCCACCGAGGCCGATTGAGCACATTTAGAGAAATACTGGAACGCCAAGTTCATCATGGCATCCAGCTTGCGCACCATATTCTTGATTTGCTGAATGGAATCCTTGCGATCCGTGTCGTCATGAGAGATTTGAGAATCGATACTAGCATCGTCCGACATGTCGCCCTCGCCATCATCAAAATCATCGTCGTCTGCTTCGTCTTCGCTTTGCTCAGAGTTGTAGTCGTCGTCAAAGTTCATGTCGTACACGTCAAATTCAACGTCTTCGTCCATTTCGTCCAGTTCAATCTGAATTTGTGCATCGATTTGCACCATCTGGTCAATCACCAAGCCCAAAATCTGTTTGCGCAGCATGGGGACGTATTCAGAGACGTAGAGGATGTTCTTGATGTAGGCAGCTTGTTCTGCAGAATTGAATCGCTTGTGAGGCATGAATCGAACCAGACTTACAAACAAGGAATTGGCGCCTGTAGGAATCAGCTGAAGTATGCATTGCAAAGCTTCATGACAGCGATCGTATGATGTAGTACGTGTCACTGTAGTACCTTCAGGAAGATGGGCGCCTACGAGTGTTTGACGGTTAACAAGCTATTCTGACAGAGTGCTGATTCAAGTGACACTTACGATATCTGAACCCCTGGACAAGGGCATTCAAAATGGGCACAACGTAGAAAGCATGAGCCGAGACAAGATTCTCCAAGAAATCAATGTATGCGTTAACAAATGCTCTGTTGCGGAAACTCCAATCCACCATGAGGGCAGCCTCCACCAGTGTAGCGCAGGATTTATCCAGCAGAGAGACCGACTGAGAGAGGACGACAATCCAAGTATACAGTTTGAGTGTGGAGGGTGCTTCAGGGCTTGAAGGATCTCGGCTGAGGATTTCCACCAATTCATTGTAGCGAGTTGTGTTTCCCTAGAGAAATAAAGAAAAAGCGTTAATCATGCATGTCATTGACGATAGGCAACAATGATAATAGTGTAAAAAAGGAGAACAAAGAAGAAATAGAGCTTCTACTTGGGATTTTTTTACATAAGAGGGGGGATTCACTAGCTGTTTTCTTTTTGTGCAATGGATGATGATCGTCCAACTACCGAACAATATGTGTTATTCCCCATATATGAAAAAAAAGTGGCTCTTTCTTCCCGTTTGTATTTTAATTCAGATATAATCAAAGTATATGGAAATAATGGATATTATATAGATACTTTCTGGACCCTTTAAAAGCGATTAGCAATTACCCGAACGTAGACAATGTTGCATTGAATACGGGGACATGCCGCAGTAGTTGGCTTTTTTTTTTAGTGTGTAAAAAAAAAAGTTGACCCAAAAAAAACATTGCCATTATCAATATTGACCCCATACGAGCCATCATTGATAGATGAAAAGCAGCGTGAAACCACAATACAACTCAATCCCACATAGAATGAAAATCAAGTGATATAATAGTTTACCTGTTCTTTTTCTCGGAGAGCACCCAATACAAATGTTTTCATGATGAGCTTCATGTTGTTGAGCTTTTCTTTACTGGCATTCTCATTAGTTTCCTCCTTCTCGGCAACGGGGGGTATATTGGAATTCTTGGGGAATTCCGGGCTGTCTTGCACTGCAGCAGAGTTCATGTTGGGAGATCGCACTGGCATAATGGAAGAGATGTGTTGTGTGTATAAGAAAGAACAAGAGTAGATGATGTTTTACAAATGTTTTTTTTCTTGATGTAATATCATAAACAGTCCATTTTTTAATGGTGGCTCATCTAGAACACTATATGCATTTCAGTCTGTGAGTGATTGGCCATTTAAGCTTTCAGGCGTAACACAGCTGTTTCTGTCAAGCAGCACAAATTTACATTTAGGAATCCCCGAGAGAAGGTGACCCCAATACAGTAATGTCACCTTTTTGAAATGTCGTACGGATTTTTGGAAAGAGGTTTATTTAAAGAGCATCAAATGTTGGCATTCTCTCTTCTTCTTTCTTCTTTCCTCACACTTCATCTTTGTTTCTCGTTTGATACACACGCACACACACACACACACAAATGTACAATCAACATGTCAAGTAAGTAGAGATCAAACATGTTGGCATTGCATAACCTCATGTCTGACTCTCTGATGTGTGTCAATAGTCGCTCTTACTACGGTGTAAATCATGATCTGCTCGCAGAGACTTCAAATCAGGCACAAGATCAAGCGTTTGCAATTGCCGACAATGCCTTCGCGTGCGTCCCTACTACTGCTTGCCACGCTCACCAAATGCTGGCCTCGCCGCCACTTGAAGAGCAAGATGAGCATGTGTGGTACAATCAGGAAAATACCTACTATCAACAGCAGCAACCGCTGCAGCTCGGTCAGAGTTTGAATGCCCTCTCCTGTACATTTGGCCACAATGATTTGACAAGCCCTCAGGAACTTGTCCTGTTTAATCTATTGCAAGACCAGCCGCAACAACACATATACTACCAAGACAGCCAATTGACTCGACGCGATGAGCAGGACTCACCTTTGAAGGAATGGGGGCTTGTCAATGCTAGTCAAGTTGATCTAAATGCTATTAATCGCTCAAATGGCCTTCTTCCACTCTCTCCTATGAGTATGTCATCAGCTGATAATTTTGATTCCTCTCCCATTGCGGATGGTGG
This sequence comes from Mucor sp. M7501, assembly GCA_037040325.1. NCBI lineage: Eukaryota > Fungi > Mucoromycota > Mucoromycetes > Mucorales > Mucoraceae > Mucor > Mucor sp. M7501. The sequence goes on along the minus strand of JAXQGS010000147.1, from coordinate 11,754 downwards.
TGCTTGTCTTTCTCATCCCATGTACACCCAAACAATTCCATGTCTTCCTAGCCATCTATCGCCGGCATCATCAGTAGCAGCGACACAGAGACACTATTACCATCACCACTTGATATTCAACAACAGCCATCCCGACATGTTTGCATCTGAAACTATTGCAAGCAAGAGCATGCAATCACAGCAAGAAATCGCACAAATGCAATATCAACAGCAGCAACAACAAGTTTACCAAACAAGTGAGATCAAACAAGAAGTTTATTCGGCTTTTGATAAACAACAACAACAACAACCTAAACAACGGAGAAAGACCACTAGAAGAAGAGCTTCCCGTAGTCAACTCCAATGCACAACGTGTTTCAAGACCTTCTCTCGTCCATACAATCTCAAGTCGCATCAGAGAACACACACAAAAGAACGCCCATTTCAATGCCTTCATCCTGAATGCGGATGGACATTTGCTCGCCCGCATGACCTCAAGCGACACGAACTATTACACTCTGGCGTCAAACCCTTTGCATGTGTCTGTGGTAAGCGGTTTGCAAGAAGTGATGCTTACAAGAGACATCAAACTGTAGACATCAACTGTGCCATTTCTACCATGCCTCAACAAAGAAGAAGACGGCCCAAAAGCAACTATACAACTGAAAGCACTGCTCTATGAACTACAAGTTACAATTAAGAATTCCCAATTATATTATGCCACTCCATTTCTCTAAACAACCATGCTATGCACCTTTTTTTTTTCCTTTTCATTTTTTAATTCATTCATCCTATGTATACCTTCACTCTTTAGAAAAGAGCCACATATATCCTGCAGTAATAAACTTTTTGCCAGTTACAAATCATGATCAACTAGTGTAGACGCAAAACTGGTTTTACCGAGTCAGGATGGATGTTACCGCAATTTATCAGACTTAGATTACAGTGACCTAGTGTGTTACCATCATGTTGATATTTTGGGGGAGCTGGTGAGAGTGTGAGGTAGAGAGAGCGATGACAAGCATTTATATTTAATTTCACGGATTGTATGTCCTTGCTCACGGCATTTTCCCCCGAAGAATGTAATGTACTACATGCTCCACTGACCTCATTTCAGTAGCTTCTTTCACACTATATAGTAATTCGTTGTAAAAGGACGCACATGAGCATCTTGTTTGCTTCGTTTGTGTATATAAATCAGAAGCTTTGCGTTCAACAAGGGGGAAGGTGACTAAAAAGCCTATTTTTGAGTTAAAACATCACTATATCTATGTAAAACAAAGTTAGAGTTCCTCTTGATTTATAAAGATTTTCACTGCACCTCTTTCTTGTTACAACCATGCTGTATGATGATGTTTACCACAGATCTAGATTGAAAAGGAAATATTGAGTGTATTGGCCATAGTTTGTGTCGTTCATTCGTTCATCCATTGGCACACAATACAGGCGCAACATTTCACAAGCATAGTGTTATTCTTGTATATGTATTTGATGATCATAAAAAGTGCCACAGCCTTCTTGGATGATTGCATTCAACACTAAAGCGGTTGACAGCAATTAATTGAAGATCAACGCCTCTATTATGAAGCATCGTGCATTGCTATATAATTAATTCTAGAAGCGTCTTCACTTTAATCTGGTAATCATCGAAATGAATCAAGAAGATGAAACAAAGCACCGTGATCTGATGTGAGTACATGGCACTCTATATACCTCGTTTTCAGACATGTAACCAAACTCTTCACATATGTCAAAACTCCTGATATATCTAACATAATCTATTATTAACGCAGCTTTACTGTCGCGTTGCCTTACTATATTGTCAGACAATCCATGCGGAATCGTTTGTTTGTTTTTGACATACATCAAGAAATCAACACGAATGATATATATGGTGTAAAGCCGTGTTTTTATAGATATTCCTAGTAGTTTTAAGTGGTTGATAAACCAAATAAAACAAGTCTTCATGAGACAAAATACATTTGAACTTCTTGTTAAACCATGGAACAAACACAGAAGCCTTTTTAGTTCTAATTGTGCTGATTTTGTATTTTCTGTATAGCCAAAGAACATCTAGAAAAATAGCAGCATTACTAACACCTTTAAATAAAATAATTGTCAGATTCAGTGTGCCAAGCAGCTCCATACCACGTTGATGCGTACACGCATTATACTTCGGCTTTATCGCACGATGGTGTGAGACGATGGGGCTATTTCATTTTCTGTCATACCCCAGCACTTTTTAGAGCAATAATAAGATATGATGCATCTATAATGGAACGACAAGAGGAAGACTTGTATATATTCCCATGCAGTGCACACCTTTCCATTAAGGCAAAGATGCACGATAAATGTAAGAAAAGAGTAGCCAGCAAGTCTCTGTTTATCGACACCTATCGTACTATAGAATTGCAAATGCCAAAAGGGTGAACAAGTACATCCATGCTTGAGTCTCTACGATAATACAAGAAATACAAAGTACCAAGTGTTTCTTTGAATGTGTATCCCTCCAACTACTTCTCAGATCCCAAAAAACAACTGTTTCTAGAAAGAGGAGATGTCTTTGTTTTCACCTAGATGTTCTGATTATCGTTTTTGGTATACATCAAGTGGGACAGATATTCAGCCGTTCAATCTAAGAATACCAACACTTTTTGACTCAAAGATGGTGTGCATTCCGTCAAGTTGTAATTCATTGTCCATTAATGGATGCAAATAGACAATTGAAGATGCACTTGGGTTCTTTTGAAGCTAAAATACACAATTCCTGTTGAAAGAAAGAAGGCTAGCCTAGCATGGCTCTAGGAATCCTGTTTACGTTAGAAATGCGAATGTCGTATCAACAAGAAACAAAAACGTACACTAGATGATGCAATGAGGTAATACATGTTCAAAAAGCAGAACTTGTTGGCAAATCAAGCAAAGATTGCACTGTCGATATATCATGTAGAAGTAGCTACTGGCTACACTTTATCATACAAACGTAAAAGATGGGATCCAGAAGCACTTAATTCGCAAGGTACCCTCATCTTCTGCATTGAGATGTAGAACCAAACTTGTTATTTCCTTAACCATCATCTTTATCAGCAAATTATTCCATCAGTTACTTGGTTGCTTATCAAAGCGACTTTACAGTCGCGTCTATATAAATACTGCTGTTGCAGCAAAGTAATCCAATATACAAATATCTTTCTTTGATAGGTGAGCACTTATTGAACAGCAACAATTATCCATCAAACATTACTGACCAAAGCCAGGATAGCGGTGCTGCTGAAGAGCCGTAGCCGTGGTAGTTGATCCAACATCCTTTTATATCTCGATGAGATTTCTTTTGTTACTGAGCACTCTATTCCCATTTGTACTGTATGCATCTAGTAGATATCTTAAATGATTATACCAGTAGCGTCGCAAAGATTCAGTTCAAACCACCCGAGTTTCTCCTCCTTTCAATGTTAAGCAATCCTCGTTAATCAGGCACAATGATTTATCTTGTCCATGAGATGATTCAAGCTTTCCTCTGGAGATTTGCCTTCTGTCCAACACTTCCCTCATCCCAATGGTCAATGACAAACTTACAGAGAAGACGCTCATGACGCTGAATGCTACTAATCTCAATGAATTACCCTTGAAGATTGAAAATGGAAGAAAAGAAGAAAAAGGAAGTGCACCCAAGCGATGTTTGCTCTCTGATAGCTCAAACAACACTTGAATGTCCGCATGCAATCTAAAATGTGCAACAAGGAACTGTAATGTTTGTTACCTCAATAATAATTACTTCAAAACGGTATATTCTGTCTCTCTCTCTGTCTAAAGTTACTTTCTCCTGTTTGCCGTTAGTTTACAGCTTAAGTGTATAAAGTAATTGCATATTTCTAATTTAAGTAACTTAGAGGAAATCGATAAACCTCGATCTCACAAATATCCATATCGGTTTTGAAGGGTTCCACAAACTCTGATGTATCTTGTGCAATCGTAAAGCTTTCAGAATTGAAGATCACTTGTACTTGGCACACAAAGATTTACTTTTACGAATTGAATATGATAAAAAACGTAGGCGCGTATCATGAGATGTTAACTTCCTGTTTAATCAGACCACTATTTCTGGTTTAATATGTTGGTTTCATAGCTGTCGCACGACATTTGTTGTCAGGCCATTTGTTAGAGTGCGATTGCGCCGCAAAACAAGCTGTAGTGTATGCTCTAAAGCTTACTCAAAATCATCTATGGTGCGTTTGCATATCGAACAATCAAGACATAAGATGATAGTAGAGTACGAGTACTTGATCGTGATGATAAGTGTGATTACTGCTGCTAGTATCTGGCTTTTTCTTATTTGATATTCAAAACCCTGTACCTAGTATAAACTAACAACCAGAAAACATACATACACTTGTTGAATACTATGCATCTTTTGATATTTTACTGGATTGTGGTGATACACACAACTCTTGAATCAGCTATAAATAACTGTATTCTGATAAGCATTAAAGGGTAACTGAATTGATTCGTACCAGAAAATGGGTAACAGATCCAATTTCATAGTTGGTTCTATTGAAATATGCTAATAATATACTTTTTGGCACTCCAATAGCATGTAAAAATTCATAAAAACGCATTTGTAACTGTGGATCTGGCTTTCCTAAGATGCTCTACGTATGTTGTAATGGAAACAGTTGTGAAGTGGGCAGACACCGTATTTGCATTATCTATTACCACACAAAAGTATACAAATCATAGCAAAAATCATATGCATTTGAGCCGTGTTTTCTCGCGTTAGAAGCCGTTTTAGACCGCCAGAATAGCGCCAAAGAGTTGCTTTCATTTACCATTAACTTACTGACACCTTTGCTCAACTTTTAAAGGACAAAAAACACATGGCGAAACATTGATCGAAAAGCATAAGGGGGTCCCTCATGAAAATCATTGAAAATCGAACGATCGTCATTTTCACCATGAAAATAAAGATTTTCACTATGGTATATATTAATTAATTCAAAATGATTGTATCTATCCAAGGCAACCACTAAAAATATTTCTGTGAGACCTTGGTATGCAAATCTCGACATTTCGGCGATAAACGCCATTTCATATTTTCAGGGATTTCTCAATAAGCTTGTTCAAAACATGTATTAAAAGTAGTACCACTAAATTTGCCTTGAAATGTACTCCAAGAAAGCATAAAGAGGTATGGGATACCCATGACAATCTACATAGTCAAATCTTGCAAAATATAAAAATCAGGTCGAAATTTGATCAATTTTTTTTATTTTGAGCGAGAGAAAAAAAATCAAGCAGATGTGGTGATGCCTTTCATCATGAATATAATTGATTGTTTTGAAGCTGATAAAAGGAGAATTGCAGACCAAAGGTACTATAGCTGAGCCTTACTACTCTCTCCAGCATCTACTATATATTTTCATATCAAGTGCATAGATTTGATCGTTGCAAATTGCGGATCTAATGCAGCATTGGCACCCTATTCATAACTGTGTAGGATGAATCATGTGTTTATAGTCTAACTATCGTATTCTAAAGCTCTAATTTTTGGACTCAATCTAATAGACTTTACAGCAATAATAGTAATGTTCATGATAGAAAGCTTAAAGATAGATTCTAATTTGTTGTCTCATCAGACCACTCTGTTAAAATACAATATGGTGCATTAGGCTGAAATAAACCAAAGCAAAGAGTAGTTTATATATTATATTTTCAGAGAAAGCATCTAGACAAGAGCGATCTATTTAAGTAGCTGTAGCGATTACTTGTGGACCTCTCATCACCTGCTGTCATTGTAAATGTTCAAGATCTCCTTTTTTTGCATTACGTGCGGTGATTGTCCGAGTAAATCACCGACCCTTGCGAAGAGTCATTCTGTTCCTTTTAGATCCGTCTTCCATCTTTTCCTGTCAGTCATAGATATAGATTTTCCCCACTACTTTTTTTTTAAAGCGTTTCAAATTTAAATTTTGCTTTATCAGACATCTTTCTTTTACATCAAACATAAATCATAAAATGGCCTTATTAAACAGGTATGTAAGAAACGAAATAGAAGATGCGGTCGATACTGACTTTCATGCTTAACAGCAATTGTCCCGACCTCAAGCTCGTTGCCCGTGGTAAGGTGCGCGATTTGTATGAAGTCGATGAGAAATCACTCCTATTCGTTGCCACTGATCGTATCAGTGCATTTGATGTGATTATGAAGAATGTAAGTGTCTGGATTCTCAAACCAACTGTATACAGACCGAGAGAGGAGGGATTGTTGGCAAAGAAGGGAGGATCTGGGATCATGCATGCTTCTCCACTCCACCCCTTCTCATATTAGCAAGCAGGAATATTAAATGTATCTATATTAATTAGTCAATTCCCGGCAAGGGCAAGATCTTGACAGAAATTTCCTTGTTTTGGTTCGATCTCTTGAAGGATGTGTTGCCCAACCACTTGATTACTGCCAACTTTGATGAAATGCCCGAGAAAGTCCAAAAATACCGTGAACAACTTGACGGTCGCTCTATTTTGGTAAAGAAGATGCGTGTTGTTCCTATTGAAGCTATTGTTCGTGGCTATATTACTGGCTCTGGTTGGTCAGAATACAAGAAGAAGGGTACCATTTGTGACATTCCCCTTCCAAAGGGTTTGGTCGAGAGCGAGAAGCTCCCTGAAGTTCTCTTTACTCCTAGCACCAAGGCCGAAATCGGTGATCATGGTAAGCAATAACTTGTTGGGATGATAAGCCAACATATGTACTAATGGGAAGAATAACAAAGACGAGAACATTCACCCTTCAAAGATGGTTGAAATTTTGGGCGACAAAAAGTTAGCTGATCAAATCGCACAATCTGCCGTTGCACTCTATACTAAAGCCAGTGAATACGCTGCCAGCAAGGGTATTATCATTGCTGATACCAAGTTTGAATTCGGTTTGGATGAGAACAATAATTTGGTGTTGGTTGACGAAGTATTGACTCCCGGTATGTATCAAGTGAATAAGGGTTAGCAATGCAGTGCCTAATAGGACCAAACACATAGATTCTTCTCGTTTCTGGCCTGCCAGCAAATATGAAGCTGGCCGCACACAGGACAGTTTTGACAAGCAGTTCTTGCGTAATTACCTCGAGTCTATTAACTTTGACAAGAACACTAGCATTGAGCTTCCTCAAGAAGTTATTGAAAACACTCTCTCCAAATATAAGGAGGCTTTCCAATTGTTGACTGGTAGAGAAGTCAACTTGTAATAACCAGATCTGTTCGTTTGAATATTGTATATTATAAAATAAAAAAGCCAGAAGATATCTCCTGCATATGTAAATACGCCAGTGTCAAAATGAACAGAAATAGCGTGTTATTTCGCCACTAGATGTTAAATTCAGGCACCCGCATTTTCCAACCTGTTTGTTTCAAGCTCTAAATATAGGTTTTCTGTATTGAATGAAGATCAGTAGCATGATTTAGCTTTTGCAATGTTACTAAACTCTTTTTTTATATATATAAAACACTGACCTAAATGTTTCAGTGAAACAATGCCATTGTATATTATGCACTATTCGTTATCTACTACCACATACTAGACATCCTAGTGTATACACGACGGATGCCAAGAGGATCTTCGTGCCTGATTCACTAGTTGTTAGACTTAATTGTTGGTTTAATCTTAATCAATGAGCACCCGGACAAGATCACAGATGCTAAAATGTCGATGCTTTACAGGTTCAACCAAATAAAGAATGATGTCTGTTGCAAGAATGTATACACGGTGGAATACTTGGAATATCACATCAAGCATGCTTCATTTGAATGCTTTGTAACCCTGAGTTTTAATGATCTTCTTACTACATTTGCGATAGCTGCATTATGGTATCATCCATGGATATTTTACGAGACACACATGTTATTTCAAATGTGCATCAAACTTAATTCAAAGTAGCTAGGCTGTATCAGCAAGGAAACGCAGAAAAATAATCCCAATTCTTTTCTTATATATAGAACCATCAACACAGGGTAATCAAGAAGGAGCTTGCCATCTCTTTATGGTAGACAAGAAGGAGCTCTTTACTATTAATAACAATTTGATGGTTACAAATATAGTTTTTTCTGTGAATTCTCTCGAGTTGAATAGAATGTGTATAAAATGGGATAATAGAGACTAAAATGTATGTGTTATGGCGTCGAAAATGCTGATCCCATCCACGTTGGCGACTCAATACAGATGATGAGCCCACGCACTATTAGCTGATATCATTAATTGCGTCTATACATTTTAGCTCATGTATACAAATTCATTTGTCTGTGCCCCAAGTGATAGCAAGCCATTTATATTAATCAAGCTATCGCCTTAATAAATGTGTCACCAACAGCAATTTTGTAACACTGCTATAATTGTTCGAGTGGGTGAATATACCCAGATTTAGTTTGGTGCTCCCTTTTTCCTTGTTATCCAAATCAAACAGAGTTGAACAGCTTTAATTTCAACTCCTTTTAGCGAAGAAGAAGTTCCCTTATTTATATCAAATGTCTAAATCTCTTTTTCCTTTCCTCTTCTTTCTTTCTTCATTTCTCTCTTTTATTTATCTGTAATATTAATACCTAATATTTATACACTGCTATAAATATTATAATAGACCTACCCAATCCTTTCATTTTATTAATCACACATTACCATCCTTTTTTTCTCAAATCAACATTATAATGGTCTCAGTTCGTACTTCTAGTTTGATTGCAGCATCAGTTGCTCTTCTTTCATCTTATGTCAATGCATACGGTCAAATCGCCCAAGTGGTTGATGCAAACAACTTTTGTGTATTCTTGCCTCCCAACGACTCAAAAGACAGAATCATCGCTGATACAGAATGGAATGCTCAAGCTTTCTGTATTGGTAACACCCCTAAAGCTAAAAACGCTGGCAAGCTGGATTCCGATTTCATTCAATCAGCTCACTATCTCAAGACTGATCAATACGTCCAAGTAACCGGTCAAATCAACCCTGCCAAGGCTAAATTGATCGCCTCTGATGAAGGTGGTCAAATGGATGTCAGAGCTCCCATGGGCTCCAGTTGTGCTGGCTGGAAGTACTATGTCAATTTGATCGAACCCGCTGGTAATACTTACTGTATGCGTTGTTGTGTAAGTATCCATAATGATCCCATCTATTATTCACTATACTAACATTGTCTACAACAGAACGATGACAGAACCTGTAACCGTGGTATTTCCGAGAAGGGTTGTGCTCACATTATTCCTGGTGATTACAGTGGTCCTTATGGTGACAATGGATCTTCCTCATCCGGTGCTTCTGACACTACCACAAAGGCTACTACTACCAAGTCCAAGACCAAGACTACTACCACAACCAAGACCAAGACCAAGACTACCACCACAGAAAAGGCTACAAAGACTTCTTCTTCTTCCAAGAGTGATTCTGCTACTAAGGCTGGTGCTGCTGATGCTTCCAAGCCCACCGAAGGTTCCAAGGCCATTGAGGACTCTAGCGCCTCTGACGCTTCTAATGCCTCTGGTACCACCGCTGGAAACGCTTCTTCTGACAATGCTTCTTCTGGCAACGCTTCTTCTGGCAATGCTTCTTCTGGCAATGCCTCTTCTGGTACCTCTGGTGATGAGAGCGTTAATGATGACAGTGATGCTGAGAAAAGTGCTGCTCCCACTACTACTCCCGCCGCTGCCAACACCGAACCTGCCCTTGCCACTACCTCTGGAGCATCTCCCACCGTTACAACTGATGATGCTGCTGGTACCGTTACCCCTCCTACCACCGAAATGTTGAGCCAAAACGACAAGGTTTCCGAGCAATCTGTAAACGGAGCCGATCAATTCCAACCCACACTTATGACTCTTGCTGCTGTCATGGTCACCATGGCCATGATGATGCTTCAATAAATTTTTATGGCTGCTTGCTCAGACCACTTAATCAATCTTTTCAACATTAGCCTACTACTAGAAGACTTGCTCTTTATAATATCGTTTTGCTTTGTATTTTTTTTTATATACTTATACCTCACAACCAACATTAGCTTTTGTACAATTGAAAAAAAGTTTCTCCTTGAGTCAACATTCTTCAAAAAAAGATGTATTCTCCATTTATAGTCTTTTTTTTTTTCAACAATAAAGCTTAATTAATACATCTCTCCATCTATACTCAACAATCTGATAACAAACAGTTGCCAACAAATGTACATTGGTTGAAACATTGACTAGCAATGATATGCACAATTGAATGTTACTCTTAAAAATCGATTTGTGCTATCTAGCCAAGACATCATATACATCATTTTTCTCGTCGTGTAGCAGTAAAACGAACTTTTGCCATGTTGTTGACAAAAGGCAGGTTGTATCCTAACACCTCAAAGGGTGGTACAACGGTGTTTCTGGATAATCTTACTAGAAAATGAGGAAGCATCACAATTCAATCAGTGAAGTTGCTTTGTAGTAACACTAGTTGAGCTTTGACGGGAGTAGTTTAGCGTTCAATAGGTTCCATTATTTGATGAGGTATTTACCAAGTTGTTTAGCTTTATTCTTTTCTTCATGCTATTGAAATTATGCTAGTAGCTCAATATATATACAATCTGTGTCAATGTAACATGAAGTGCATAGCTGCATGCGCTATATTCTGCTCATGTCGAATGATTGCATACTATTGAAGTCGACACTTCTTCTAAGAACACACAAAAAAAAAGAGCAAGACTATTCAATAGGTTGAATGTAAATCTGAAATTATGAGGCGTATCAGTATCTACAAATCTATCAATTCTGTCAGGTTGGACAAAAAATCAATTTCTGGTAATTCATCTTGATGCAGGTATACAACTTTAATTAAATGTTACACGCCGTTTTCTATTAATGGATTTTACATTCAAAACTGAAAAACTGGTTTATTGTTCCTGCATTTGTTTGTAGAATTATTCGAGATCATTCATCACAACAAATAAACTCTACAAATCAAGCCTTCAATGTCTAAATCAGAGCAAATAACAATAAAAACCACTGCTAGCTATATATAAAAATCATGAGATGTGAGCTGGTCTCACAAAGATCAAGTTACAATGTACTGTAATACATGCAGCTTTACATAATTTGCCCCATCAAATGAATAAAAAACAGTGTATCCAAGGTAGCTTCTTTTATGAAGCACGTGTGCTTTGATTGATTGGAGTTTCTCCCTCTATTCAAGCTGCCTCATTATTGATTTCAAAAGGCCATCTACCGCCACTACAAAGTGAAACGCGAGCGGCTGAAGATTAGAAAATGTCTGCATGCTGATCACATTAATTTATCTGGGTGTTTAAAAGGGTTATTTAGAACATCATTAAAATGATTCAGCCCTTAGTCAGTCGTATATAAGTGTATGTAATTCATATGGTTAGACTTCAAGGGAAGCATTTTTAATTGTTCGTCAGATATGGTGTCGATGCGGCTCAAAAAGCCATGGCAGAACATCTCACCAAATCTGTCGTCTGAACCCAAGATACATGCCCAATAACGAAGAGAGACCCTTAACATGTATACTCAGACATCAAATTTCAAAATGCAGCAGCATGTAATTGTAACCTGTAGGGTAACATTGGCAGAGATTGAGCGTAGCGAAAGCAATTAGACGTCTATATAGTGTCTTTTTACTATACAAAAAGTGGATACCATGGCAAAACACACCATAGCTGGGATTGAATTTTAGAGGCTGGCTCCAACTGGTCCTCTGGATCACAAAATGGACATCCAAAAACCTTTCAGGGGCAATTACACAGGATTTTTCTACTCGAACAG
>JAXQGS010000146.1:0-27530 GCA_037040325.1 Mucor sp. M7501 | reverse complement strand
ACTTTTACATGCTCCTATGCTTCATTGCGGTTCGTTTGAACTTAGGAACACCTTAATAGAAAATGTCATTTTCGAGGCGGAAACCTCCATCATTCGATATCATCGATTTTTCCCTTGCTAGTACAAGGCAGAATTTGCCAGAAATCGATCATCAACTCGATCCCCCAAAAATTGCTGATAAGTGATTCCTAACCTAATGTCAGCTCGTAGAACACGATTGCACTTGTTTTGAGGCCAAAATCGCGCTTCGTTGGTGAGATACACGCGATCTAAACTCTTGATTTTACAGTGGTGAATACATTTGAAGGCTGCTCACTGAACGTTGCGCTTATTAACATCCGGTTTGAAGGTCTGTAGCTTATCATCTACCGAAATAGTGCATTATTGAACTCTTTGTTCATTCGAAAGCTCACAGATTTACCCAAAAAGCGTGCTCAATACCCAAAATCAATGAAAAACTGGTTTTGTAGCAGGTATCAAGGAATCGATTGACTGGCATTGTGTCGTTTGAAGGATGAGCGAAAAGGAGGATGTCTCTAGCCCAACTCTGACATAGCTTTTATTTGGGTAAGCCGACTGCAAGCGCGAGCTGTGGACCCCATTAGAATGAAGGTCGACTTTTTTCACCACAGTTCGTGGGTGGATTACGCCTCGTTATTATATATAATGGTATCAAGAACTAATACTACTATTATCAAAGGTGCCGTTGCAAATAAGATGGCTCTGAATACGCATGACTCAAAGGTTTTCAGTTTGATTTGATGCATTTGTGTTCAATGTCAGAAGTAAATACAGCTCTATGAGGTTTGTGTAAATCAAATATATTGACAAACACGGAAGCCAGAGTTTAAAGAAAGCCGCACGATGCTTAGTTTGATGGACATTGTGGCTTTTCGTCTATATATACATACATTGTGCGACTACCGCAAAAAGATTCTTTGCATACAGCTCTTTATGTAATTCAGATATAATAGTAGGTGCAGTAAAAGAGCACGCACGATTTAAATTGGATGTATTTTTAAAGACAAGTTACTCAATTTGCCGAATATCCGTTCTTCTTGTCTAGGTTGTGAAAGAAGAATGCAAGATGGTTCGTACGCAGTAATTAATAAAGAGGCAGTTGATGTCTTGGTATATATTAGCACGACTTGATTGTTTAACAATATGCATTGACGCAAGCCTGTTTGGATTCTAAAACTCTGATGGGAAGACTTGGCAGAGATCCTCTGGAAGTAGGTAAATTACTCTGTTTTGGCAAAAGTATCACATCTAGAGTGAAAAGACCATTGGGTATCTCAATCAGGATAATAAGGACTTATTTGGTAGTTCACCACCATCTAATAAATATTTATAAGTTTGCCCTGCCATGTAGAATATCTTGGCGAAACCGGTATTATTGTTGCGTTTTAATTTACAAGTGTTTATGTTAGTGTCGCCGTTGGCACTTCTAGTGGATTGCAATGGCTTGGAAAAGACACAATTCTACCATGAATAGCATATACAGTACGGTGCAAAACAACATATGCAATATGACAGGCCAGAAGGCTAGGATGCAAGGGCTTCAGTAGCAAATGGTATACGACTGCATGGACATAATTTAGGCATTTAATAATAGAAATGTAAATCACTGTCAATGTACATGAATATTAATTAACTTTTTATCGTTACATTATACATTTTGTCAATAAAGTTACACATCAAAGATGAAGTTGAATACCATCATTGATCTAATAATATCACAAAACCACCGTGGCAATATTTTTATGAGTATCAGAGAGGTATAAAAAGAGCTGGATCTCTTCAAGTTTTCAAAGCATTATCCTTACCAATCTTTATCTTATTCAATGAAGCTTCTACTTCTAGTTTCCTCTGTTCTTTCTGTTGCCAGCTTGATCCAAGCAGCTGATCACTACTCTCATCCTTGTGAAGAGACTTACAATGGTACGGATCAGAGTAAGGAAATCCTTGAATTCTATTTTCACGCTAACTCCAATTGTACAGTTGTCCAGGATGACGATTGCAAGTCAGTTGCTGCTACTTATGGCGTTACTGAAGCAAAGCTTCAACAATGGAATGAATATTTTGATCCCAATTTTCAATGTAATGACTTGAAGACAGGTGATCATGTCTGCGTCCAGGTAAGCATTGAATAATTGACTTTATAGAGTAAAGCATTGACTAATTTATTATACAACAGTTCAATGAAAAGTTACTCAAGAGAGCTTCTGCTGATGCCCACAAGAAGAAATCATCTGGTTCTCACAAGCCAAAGAAGCCTGCTCATAAGGGCAAGAAGGAGGGCTCTCACAAGAAGGTCTCTCCTCACAAGAAGGCACCTTCTCATGGAAAAGCTCCTGCCCACAAGAAGAGCGTTGCTCACAAGAAGGCAGCTCCCCACAAGAAAGAAGCTGCTCACCACAAGAAGGCATCTCCCCATCAGAAAGAAGCTGCTCATCACAAAAAAGAACCTTCTCACGGAAAAGCCCCTGCCCACAAGAAGAGTGTTGTTCACAAGAATGCATCTTCTCACAAGAAGGAAGCTGCCCACCACAAAAAGGCTTCCGTTCATAAGAAATCATCCTTTCACCACAAGAAGAACGTTGCCCATAAGAAGGCTCCTGTTCACAAGAAAGAGGCCGTCCATGGCAAGAAGTCATCCCACCATAAGAAGGCATCTCCTCACAAGAAGGAGAAGAAGCACGGCAAGCCCCATGACAATAAGCAAGAGTCCAAGTAACTTTCTCATATCCTATCTCATATAAGCAGGTTGTCATTAACAAGTCGTATTTCTTTTAACAATAAATTCGATTATAACTATGCAATTCTTCCTCTAACTTGCCACTGTCTGTTAAAATCAAGCAACAGATGAAGCTCTTGAAAAAATTGAAACAGTTCATTTGGATGTTTAGTAAACAGCCTATTCATTGCTAATTGACATGAAGCTTTGAAACAAAATACACTAAAGAAACTGTGATATGGTATGTTGATGTACAAATCTATGCCGTTTCTGTTATCATGCCATTGAATATCGAGACTTGATTCCAGCCCAGGGACTCGAATCCCTGTTGTCATGTTCTCGACTTGCCAAAAGGGCCAGTTTGCTGAGGTTTCAACTGCCTCATCTCCTACGTTTGAATATCGTACTGCTTGCAAGGACTTTTAGGCTCTAGTCTACTGTAGAACCTACCATTTTGTCTCCGGGACAGGATCCGTCTCTTGCTTTGTATAGAAACATATTGACGATGCAAACGCTGGTAATACCAAATTAACATCAGCCAATGTTTATAATTAGAATGGAGTGTAATATTGGTGTTACATGTAAGATATGCGAGAGAGCATGGAATACTATATGCTTATCTTTGCTTGGTTGACCATGCTATAATTGCGTTTATAGCTACCGAGTAATATGATATTGACAGCGTAATAGCCGTGCGCATCAGTGGTTGTTATAGTAAAGTGCACTTGTACACATTTCAAAGTCCAACGCAAGCAAAGGATAGCCATATAAAGTTTGAAACAATGCTAATTGGTTTGTCTACCAGATGGACAGTTACTTGATGCTGTCGTTGTTGTTAACACCAACGCGTGATTAATGTTTAGTAAGTGCATGCGATGATATGATAAAGATACTATATGATGCCAGAGCATTAACTAAAGTAGCATATGCATACTTGACGCCTTTAGATGGTGAAGGGACGCAGATGTGTCAATAGTAAACTCTACATAGTAGATCTGTCAACATTTGCAAAAACAAGCTTGCGTCCCAAAAGATGCTGCTCGGATTTCAAGCAAGAATGTAAGATAGCACCAATTCTAAAAAGAAAACAGATTGTGTATTTAAAATATCATCGTACCATAGTATCATCTGCCATCATGACACATCAAAACGCAAGAGGTATATAGTGCTATGGTAATCGTAAAAGCATGGACTTTTAAATCAAAGACACATTGCTTCGTTTGGCAATGAATGAAGCACTTTTCATAACAAGCCAAATAGCTTGACAAATGTGAAATTGCTTATGCTCCACGTAATTGTACTTTTTACTAATTGATTTCGCTTATTTCGACTTTTATGGAATTTTGTTGGCAAGAGCGAAAATTTTGTATCGAACAAATCAAGTGAAAACATTTTAGTAAATTACTTTTCCTTTTTAAAGATGTATTTTACAAATGGAGCAGGGTCTGGAATATGCAGAACGAAGCATTAACATACGGGTTGTTGCGCGGATATAAATCTATCTCCACTATCAAGACATCATACTAAGAAATTGAAGTCTGATGGCATGTAATACGAATATATGCTATTGAGATCAGTCGCTGCACCCGTGCAATCTTTACATGTGCAACTGCATAATCGAATATAATTACATATGTACGATAAACCCTTGCTTAATTCATCGAAAACTGATCTATTAACAGTACTAATAGAAGAGACATGTATAATTCATCTGTTGTGGAATTCAAAAGACGCCGCGTGGAGTGAGTCAACAATCGTCAAACAATGCAATGTGTGTCGCAACAACAATGTATTTACAAACATATTTTGTGGGTTTCTCTATAGGCAATTTGTATGATATTCTAGTAAATTCAAACTGTAGTCCAACAAGGTAAACTATGTATCTTAGGATCGAAATTTGAGAAGATTTAGTAATGACATATATTTACGTAATTTTTCCTGATGTCTTGACTATAGTTGACAGATGTAGATCAAACAATTCGGTACCCGGAGATTTGGCGAATCGCAAATGGTCTGGCCATATATCATGAAATACCAAACGGGGACAGATCGGGGGCTATCTCATGAAAGCGATAGACGTGTTCCACATTCATTCCGTCCTGAGATTCATGGTTTCAAATGGTGTAGCATTTTGCTTTGTATGATTTAAAATATATAAGAAGCCCACATTTCGACAGTTTCCTTTCTTTTTTCTTCCTCTATCAATCAATAAGCGCAGGTCGTCTTTACATATATCCCTCTTCTTTTATCATCAATCATGCAACTCCAATTTGTTCCCTCTCTTATGGCCATTGCAGCTGTATTCTCCGCTATGGTTGCTGCTGCTCCCGTCGAGTCTACTAATGATGTTGCTGTCAATGATTTTGCTGCTCCTGTCTTGAAGAAGAGCAAGAAGAGTGATGACGACGAATCCTACAGTGGTACTGCCACTTGGTACTCTCCCAAGAAAAATGGTGGTACTCAAGCTGCCTGTGGTGGTAAAAAGATCAGCGATGACTCTGAAATTGTTGCTCTCAACGCTCCCCAATATGGCAAGATGTCTGAGGACTCTGACTGGTGTGGCAAGGAAATTGAAATCACTGGTCCTAAGGGTACTACCAAAGCCACCATCTTGGATGCCTGTCCTGAATGTAGCCATGGTGATCTCGATTTAACTCCTGTTCTCTTTGAACGTGTCTGCGGTGGCAAGGATAAGGGTGTTGCTGATATCACCTGGAAGTTGGCTTAAATAAGCCTGTTTAATTCATTCAATATAATACGGGTCTATTATATTCTCATTAGTTTAGCATTGAAATTGACTTTCTGCTAAGAATTACATAGCCACATATTCATTCATAAATAAACTTTTTGTTTGTTGATCTTTCATCATGCTTACTTTTTCAAATGCACGACAAACCCATAAACTCTGTTGCGGAATCACTCCGAAAAGCACGTTAAAGGATGTGTCAGTTCAATTTTTAGATAGACACACATCTTTCATCATTCTGTCGTAATATCGTATTTTAAATGAATAACAGACTGAGCTCTCGCAGTTTCTTTAAGAGACTTGAATCGAGCAAAAACCTGAATGCTCTTGCTCCTATAAAGTATACGATATTGTCCAATCAAAACAGCGCCCTGAATCGGAGTTTGCCTGTCAACCTTCTACCATATTTGTAAATGTAGGGCTGCAAGTTTGGTGATGGTTAGTTGAACTCATTGGATTTTAGGATTATCATGGAGAGCGAGCTAGAGACATTAAGCAAGGCAATATGCAGCACAGTAAAGTAACTTTATTTTAATAGAGGTTTATGTATTAGTAGTTATAGGTAGCAAGATCGTTGACATTTAAGTATTTCGTTAGCTACTAATCATCGTTTCCCTTAACAACGACACAAGAACATTGCTTATGTTGGATATTTGCAGTTAAAAACACGATGTATCTGAAGCTCTTTTATCATATTAAGATGCAGATCACTAAAAAAAATTGTTGTAATTACGCCGCAAACAAAGCATTCTCCATCCCAAAGGGCCAGATTTGGTCTATATTGTAAAAGAGTGCATCTCATACTTGAGATTGACGCGTTCAATACTATAAAATAGTGGATACTCGTAGGTTTGCTATGAGATTTTTGATCTAATTGAAGAACCAAGGAGAAAAATCTTGAAGAAAGGAAGCTCCCAAGTGTTTCACAATGCAATTTCCACCAGAATCGATGAGCGAGAGAGGTAATACAAGCACAGAAGCCTTCACTCACTGCTTGTGTGACCGCTGTGAAGATTTCGATAGGGTTCCTCGAGAAAAGGAGGCATGATTGAGAGAATTTTCTTTCCAACAACCATCTGTATGGAATCTTTATACGATTACTTCAAGGTATGTTCATCAAGCTGAATGATCGTTCGAGCAAAATCTAAGTATTTATTATAGAATATGGTCAAGGGAAAAAATAAGAGAAAAAGAAAGGAAGAAGAAAGTCCAGCGAAAGAAGTGAAAAAGAAGAAGAGAAACAACAAGAAGAAAAAGAAGAAAACCCAACAAAAAGAGAAAGCAAATGAAGCAGATCAAGAGAATGGAGAAGATGGAAAGATGCCTGGGGCTTTTCCGTTGCCGTCACCACCTAACACACCGCCTACAATGATTATACTCTCTGATAGCGAGGAAGATGAGGATAGTGGTGAAAATGTAGAAACTCAAAACGAAGACAGCGAGGTCTTATTTACCACAGCAAACAAAATATCGCTAACGAACCGAGACTTACAAACATTACAACCTGGAAATTGGCTCAATGACACTATTATTGACTTTTCTTTAAAGACAATTGAGGACAAATACCAATGCAGCGATTATGTATTTGTATCGAGTAGTTTCTTTTTCACAAGACTCAAATCAGCTAAAGCGTATAGTATTGGATTTAATAATTGCTTGTCATTGGATTGATCTGACAAGAATTTGTAGAAAGGGGTTGGATGTATACAAGGAAACGAAAGCTTGGATAAGCTGTAAAAAGATTCGTCAGAGCCGCAGTTGGTTCATTCCAGTGTGCCAAAAGTATGATCTTATACTTCTCGGCTAAGCGTGTTACTTATACTCTTGATTTAGTTATCATTGGTTCTTGATTAATGTAGTTTTTCCTGGAAAAACAAGGTAAATTTGAATAATAAGGAGAATATGCACAGCACATTTACAACAATTTGCATCGTAGATCTTTAATTTATATCATGGATTCACTGAATGTAGACAGAAGAGCCGAAGCCGAACTTGTGATTGAATTCCTAAAAAGCTTTCACCTTACGGAAGCGCATTCACCGCTCAGAAAGATACCTGAAATATACCAACACAAGATTCCACAACAACATAATATGAACGATTGTGGTTTGCACCTGATCAGGTCTTTCGAGCTGTCTATTGTTCGTCGAAAATTCATTATTCGATTGATGGAGGTAAAGAGTCGACATTGAGAGTGATGGTGACAGACATTTACTTTTTTTTTCATATAGGGTGAAGTGACGAATCAAACGGAAATTGATGCATTCTGGCAGGAGTATCCAGTGATTTCTCGTGATGAGCTGGAATATCAGCTTCTGAAATACGCTCTGGAGCGATCACAAAATTAGTTTTCATAAGGGTTTCACATTCTTATAGTCAAAGCAATAAAACTTGGGTTTCATCAGTGTAGACAAATTTAGCAATGATCGTCCAATGGTAAAGAGAAAACTGACATCAGTGCACAAATAATAACTCCCAAATGACGATATAACAAGCGAATGTCTCCATGATGTCATGTAAGCGTAAAAAGGTTTGGCGAGTATATAAAAGTAGCATGAAATTATATCTTTAAAATTTCTCTGATCCATTTATACATCGCAAAATGAATTACCTTAAAGGAAAAGTAGCTGAAAAGGCGCACATACCTGAAGTTGTGGAAGCTGTTCGCGTTCAAGGCTCCAGCCAATTCAGAAAATACACGGCCAATGTTCCCTATCTCAATCAAACGCTACCAACAGCTAAAATGACCGATCGCAAGAGAACCAAATTGTTGAAGAAGATTCAAAAAATTGCCATGTGGCTGGATAACGCTGTACCTCACTCGCCTATTCCATTAGGTCTTGATTCTATTCTCGGCTTCATTCCTGTTATTGGTGGTTCTATGGGTGGTCTGTTCTCATTGTATCAAGTCTATTTATCTACGACATTCGGTATTCCATTATGGTTGTTCATGCACATGTTGTTCAACATTGCTATTGACTTTATATTCAGCTTAATACCCGTAATTGGCGGCTTCCTTCACATGTTCTACAAGGCAAATATTTACAACTATGAAGAACTGAGGGATTATTTGGATTCACCAGAATACTTGAAGAGGGCTCAAATGAGAGAGCAGGCGACGGCTACATCCACTGCTGCACCGGGAGAAATCACTTGGACTCAATTGGGCAAAGATGTGAAGAATTTAGTGCCTTTCAGTGCAGCCAAAAAGACTAGTGCTAAGAAGCAAACGTAACGCACCCGTATATTGTACTGTATTGCCTTGATATAATGAAAAAAAAGCTTTGTAAATAAACTTATGAATAAATGTTCAATGTATCTATACATGCCCAAGCTTTTTCAGCACGCGTTAGCACTATATTGAATCAATGGTGCTACTGCATGTCAATAATGAAAGGATTTTATTGATTGATGCTTAGACCCTGATGTATTTCCATCGTCAGCACTACTGCAATGTTACAGCAATCAGATTCGTTACACTTGATTAAGCTTTTTCACCAGCCATTTTCCACTCTGGGAAACTGCCATTCAAAATTGTTTACTAATCCAATTTGACCACATCATTTTTCTATTTGAAAACCAAAAGAGTGTGAGAATGCATGGCAAGAAGGTTATATTTAGAACCAGGTGTCTTGGTTTAATTGCTCAAGGAAGGGCAAAACAGGGAGTTTTGAGAGATAAGGGACAACTTTTCTTGTGCATCATGTTGAAAATGGAACATTGCAACACTTTTAGAGCCACCGATTTACTCGTCCTATTATAGAAATTTCTTCCATTTCCTTTTTATCACTTTTTTGCAACGAAATGAGGCCGAAATGTGAGGGAAAAACGCATCAAACGTTGGAGATGAAGATATTGCATTTGATATTCATCCAAGCCCTATCATTGAGTATGTGGTCGAATGAAGGTTTGTTTACCTTTAGAGATACCACATTGCGTTTGATTTCAGTCAATTAAAAGTATGGAAATAGAGATTGCTGCGAGAGATTACATCAATTGAAAAATGTATATCCTCAACAGGTGGGACAACTCAGTTGTCATGGCAACCACATATAATCAGGGCAGATCAAGGCGTCAAATGATGAGACGCACCCGCGGCCAGGGGCAACAATATTGAACAGGATCGCGGGATTGTGACTCATGCTGTAGTTTCACAAATGGAAGATTGCTGCGCAATATCCATACGAATTGCTGCGGTATAAAAGGTAGAAGCTAAAAAAAAAATCCCCTCTTTCTTTCTTTTTGTAAAAAATATCTTCATTTTCTTATACCCTTATTTCATCTGTTTAAAGAGGAAACAGATAATCTCATTATTTATTCATCAAATCATCTAATTTCTCAATTGCATTCGCTCGCATCCTCATCCACATCATCTAAAATGACTACCCCTAATTTCAACTTTCAAGAATTACACGACTTTCTGTTCGAACCCTCTGCCGCTGCCGTCAAGATGGATTCTTCCTCCTCCTCTACTGCTAAACAGTTTGACTTTGAACAAGTTTGGACTGGTCTCCATGGTGAGTTTCAACCTAGAAGAAAATCAGAGTTTGTAGAAGCTTGTGAACTGATTTTGGAATGTAATGCTCTAGTCAATGCCATTGAAAAGTCTTCTGCCTTATCAGCATCTGACAATATTCATCAACAATCAAATTCATTATCTACCTTCATTGGCGATTTAACTCCTGCTGCTGCTGCTGTAGTAGCTGCTGAATCTCCAATGATGAATACTCCCTTCCTAGATCATTCTTGTATGAATACACCTTTTACACCTGCCTCTGTGTTTACTCCCAGCTTGGCGCACATGCAGAATTCACCTTATTATTCACCTTATATCAATCAATCTTTTGGTAATGTTAATGCCATTGACAACCAAGATGATGTTCAGGTCGCCAGCTACTTGAAGAACGACATGTCCTGGCAAGATAACAGCAATGCCACTCCTGCTATCTCCACTGCTGATCTGTTTGCTCCCACTCCCAACATCAACTCTACTGATGTATCTCCCGAACTGTTAAACACGCTCGATACATTCAACGGTGATCCCTCTCAGTTATTACTCAATAACATGAACGACAATGTGCAAGCAGCAGCAGCCACATCTTCTAATGACGAATCCTCTGACTTCCTCTTCCCTCCCCTTCCTTCCGACAACCAAGATGTGTCTTACTCTTACAACACCAACCCTACCCAAGACCTTGATGCCAGCAATTTGTTTGATGATTGCTTTGACGATTGTTTCTTTGATGAAGTCAACGTCATGCCTGAAGTTGTGGTGCATCAGCAACCTGTCATTGAGCAAAAGGAAACCGTATCAAAGAAACGCAAGAACAACGATTCCATTGCCAACAAGAACAAGCGCATCAAGATTGCCTCCAGCAATGACCAAGATCAACGCAAGTTCGAATGCGACATTTGCCATGCTACATTCAACCGTCGTTACAATTTGGGTACTCATATCAAGACTCACGACAAGAATAGACGCAAAGACTTCCCTTGCCACTTGTGCCAAAAGTTTTTCGACCGCAAACACGACCTGACAAGACACATCTCTACCGTTCACAATGGTGAACGTGCTTATGCCTGTGGCGATTGCCCTTCTACATTTAGCAGAAAAGATGCCATGGTGAGACACCGTATGCAAAGACATAATGTCACTGCCTAAAATCCTTTTATGATCCTTTCCTTTCTCTCTGTTTATGAACCCTACCCCCAATCTCATCATTCCTCTTTTTTGTACATATATCTATTTATTATTAATGTCTAGCATCTTTTTATCTTGTCTGGCTACAGAATCATTGATCAATTTTTTCTTTTTTTTTTTTTTTTTTTTTTACCCAAAAAAAAACCCTTTTTAAAAACATGTATATAACATTACAAAACTTGCCAAAAAAATGAATAAAATTATAAAACCTCTTTAATATGAATCAAATATATTATCTTTATGTCTTTGAGTTCCTTTAATGTGCATCACACATTATTGCTAAGGCAGCAGCCAGCTTTAGCTGGGATTGAATTTTAAAGCTGCTGCTGCCACTACTGGTCCTCAGGATCATCCATCTGGACATCCGAAAACCTTTCAGGGGCAATTACACAAGATATTTCTACTAGAGCAACAGGTATTTCTCTAATCCTTTGCATGTAAAATCAAACGAGGAATCCAATGATGCTAATTTCAAAACGATCCCTTTAGTCTGTGGAGAGCAACTGCCGAAAAATGCAAAACACGTTTTTGAAGGAAAGGTCTACAAACACCATAGTAAATTGATCCGACGACACCTTCACATGCTCCAAAGCGTTTCTACGATTGTTTTGAGCATAGAAACACCTTAGTAGAAAACTTCATTTTCGAGGCGAAAACCTCCATCATTCAAAATCATCAATTTTTCCCTTGCTAGTACAAGGCAGAATTTGCCAGAAATCGATCATCAACTCGATCCCCAAAAAAATGCTGAAAAGTGATCCATACCTTAATGTCAGGTCGTAGAACACGATTAGACTTGTTTTGAAGTCGAGATCGCGCTTTGTTGGCGAGATACAAGGGGTGTAAGCTCTTGATTTCACAGCGGTAAATACATTTGAGAGCTGCTCACTGAACGTTGCGCTTATAAACATTCGGCTTGATGGTCTGTAGTGTATCATCTAACGAAACAGTACATAATGCGCACAAGAGGGAGACACAAGAAGCTTGGGACAGAGGTAAGAGATTGCTTATCATATGTAAACGACGCGATTGAAAAGGAGTTCTATGCAAATATCAGGACTTACAGTTCTGCATTGAGATTCACCTCCAATATCAAATTGGTACATTCATCTGAACCTGATTGATTGACATTTGTGTCATTTGGTGGATAAGCAAAAAGGTGAGATTACCTCCCGCTTAACTCTTACAAAACCTTTCCTTATTATTAAAAACTACATATCGCCAAAACAACTGATGCTTTTTGAAGCTAATATAAAGAAGATTGAGAATAGAAGGGTGCTATAGCTATGCTGCTGGCTTGGTCTGTCTTGTATAGTATATTTTGCGGTGGAACGCAATCCTTGATCAAACCGAATATAATAGCTCACCATTACATTTTTGGCTGCTTTTGAGGCAAGTCTTTGGCATATAGAGATAAGAGCAGCTTGTTTAATATCATCAAAGAGCCTATCATTTCAAATAGGATTACTGGGGGCCACAGCAGCTATCTGATCAATGCACACACACACAATCCAGAAGAGGATTTAATGTCATGCTCGTTTCAAATGCCTCTGATCGCTCTCAATCTGAGTTCAATGACCAGGAAAACAAAAATGTCAATTGTGGAAACCATTGTGATTACTGGCAATCAAGTTTTCAGACATACTACATCTTATTGCATACTTTGAATATAGAAACATCGCTTGTTGAACATGGTGATCCACGACGGCAGCTGTCAACAAGGGAAGCGGCATAAACCGAAATGCGCATGTGCAGCATGTTCACATCTCAGCCACCAGTTTTTCATGATTTAGAGTCACATTGAACCCTTCAAACTGACAAATTTTACATTTGATCAATCCAACACACATCTTTAACCAACAATATCATTCACAAAAACAATGGCCATCGAGGAAAAGAAGCGCAAACACAAGGACAGTTCCGAAAAGAGCCATAAAAAGAAGCACAAGTCGATTACAAAGATTGTTGCACCTAGTTCGCCTGCCTCCTCAGTGGGCTCACCAGCTCCAGCTGTTGCTACTTCCTTTTCAGAAGTAGTTGTCAAATTATACCTGCATTTAGCTCCCATGTGGTCAGGGAAGACAATGGAAGGTGTCAATGAACAGTTGAATGCCTTTTTAATGAAGTATGTTGTGTTGTGTGATTCATCCATGTGTGTGTGATCCCCCTTGAGCTAAATGTTTACTATATAGATATGTTCCCGAAGTAGATGGCATTGTTCTTGCACACAGCGATGTTCAATTTGATGCGGAAAAAGGAAAGATTCTCTACGATTCTCCATTCTGTCATTTCTTCATCACTGTCAAATTTCTTGTTTGGAAGCCCAAGAGAGGAACAAAGTTAGTTGGACGCATCAATTTGCAATCAGAGGATCACATTGGTCTCTTGATCTACGGTACTTTCAACGCCTCCATCCCTAAATCTCGCATCCCTTCGTCTACTTTTGAATGGAAGATCAACGAGGAAGAAGAAGTTGAAGAGGCAATTCAACAAGTTGATGAGGATGAGGACGAAGATGCTACAGAAGCTGTTGCTGAAGAGCGAACAAGAACACAGTATGGTGAATGGATCAACAAAGCTACTGGATCAAGTATTGGTGGAGAGGATGGTACACTTGAATTCAATGTCATGGAGTAAGTGGATATATGTGTGTGTGTCTGTAGGAGGCAAAAGTGGCTAATCATTTTGAATAGCATTATTGAGGCAAACGATATTTTAACCGTAACTGGTTCTCTCTAGACTGTATATTTTTATCAAACAACATCAAACCCACTATAATCATCAAAAAATTCATTAAAAAAAGGCACAATATAGTATAACAAACACTCATCAGCCAAAGGAAAGATCATGTGCAGACTCTTTTTTTTCTTTTACTACTGCAAGGGAATGATATTCTCCATCTCTTTGATCAAATCTTGATAATTGAATTCCTCGGGCAATGTATTGAACGTTTCAACCAACTTGATTGATGTAGGATTGTTTGTGGAATAAAACTGTTGCACAGCAAAGGCCAAAAATTGAGCATTGGCAACGGAAATCATCTTTTTGGGATTGTCGTTTATCTCGCCTCGCATCAAGACAATGCCCTTGGTGTCTGCCAGTTCTGGATAGTGTGTCAGTGTCAGGAAAGGTCTCGCTTTTTCGCCTTTTGTCTTGTATTCGAGTAGTGATGTGATGTTGCATTGATGTGCCTGGAACTGGAGAAAGAAGAACTCGAGGCCAGTATCTCGAGGCATGGGCAATATGAACTATGATGGTGATGTATACAAGAGATGCAATCAATGCTATGATCCCAAGTACAGTAGTAGTAGATGCTTACCAAAGGATATTTCTGCGAAACTTGATACATTGTAGAGTAGATGTCAACTGGAATCACTGCTGTGATGCCATCCTTGTCAGCGTAATGCTGTGTCCAGATTTTAGCGATGGATTCCTTGCTTTCTTTTGCTAATAAATCCAATTTCACGACTTTATCTAGTGTCTAATTCCAGCATGATGAGTTGTGAGATTGCTATACGTATGTATTGCAACAGAGGGACACATACAGGAGCATTTGATTCGTACTTCATGTCAGTCTTCTTGACTGAATTCGCTGCTTTTGACGTTGATCTAATAACTGGTTTTTGTGGTAGTGCTGGTGATGGTGGTGGTGGTTGCGAGTCGACTTTTCTTGACAAGACATCTTTCTTGAGCTCGTTTACAGATGATAATCCACGTCTAATAATGGCAAAAGTATATTACATGTAAGTCTCAACAACACACTCTGACTGAGCCATTGCATGCTTACTTTTCTGCAGCCAGCTTTAGTTTAAAAGCATATTTGCTGTCGTAATCAATCTTGACTCGACTGGCTTCATTGGCAATGCGATTAATTCTGTCTGTAATGCAATAATGCTTGTTATATTACGTGGTAATCAGTTAATGCATAAGAGCTCATATTTACCCCAATTATTATGATGACCACCAAAGAATATAGATGCTGGCGTGTTTACAACCTCGGCATGCCTTACTTGACGAAAAAATAAAGAGGGCTTCAACTTGCTAAATGAGCTTCTTATCATGATGGATGTTTACTTTTTTTTTTTCTAGAAAAGCAAATTAATAAGCAGCGATTCAGGGCTCTCTCTCTTTCACTCTCTGTTTATTATTTGGCCCAGCAGACACCTCAACACAATGTGGGGGGTGTGGCTTGTTTATACGACTTGTTGGTAGCCCTAAAATGACAGGTGTGTGTGTGTGTGGGGGGGGGGGGGGGGGAGGGATCAATGCATTATTTATTACCATAGTAAAGCTCAGGTAGTAGAGTATTTATTGTACATTTGATAAAGGACGCTTATTGTTCTCGTTTGATACATCAGTGGATGTCACTTCAACATTGGCAACAGTTCGAGGTTTGGGAGGCCATACCAAATCCACATCCATCACATCCAATTCCAATAAATCAGCAGAATGAATACCACCGACAGAGGCCAGATTGGGCAATGTTCTACCGAGATCACCATGGACATACTCCTTGATGTAAGTTCCAGCTTGTGTGTGTAGCTTCAACACACCATAACGTGCTTCAGGGCTATCCAAATCCACGTTTTCGTGCAATCTCGCAATGGTGGATGTGTGGATGATTTTTGGACGCACTGCAGCTGATCTACGTTGGAATACACGCACAGGCGTCTTTTGCTGAATGGTGAATGGCGATGATCCCACCTTGTTGATGCGCTCAATGACTTGATCCGTCAATGGCTCAGAGAGCCACACAAGAGCTCTATATCTCTTGGTTTTGGTCTCCTCGCCTTCCTTGATGATGCTGGTATACTCGGGTTCAATGTATCCCAAATGTCGCACTTGCACATTGTCCTTGTGGATAGGTTGGTTGTTAATTTCTTGCTCGATCTGCTTGTATTGCTCGTCGGATAAGCGAGGTGTTCTGGGGTTGATGAGCTCCAAGTAGAAAGGTCTACCGGTGCCCAGCATACGGACATTGGCATCTTCACGGCCTGCTGTTACAAATTTTGTGTCGTCGGCTCGATGATATTTGCGAATGATTTCAGCAAAACAGTCAGAGACCGAGTGCTCTGCCAATTTGCGACCCTTAATTGCCCATGGTGTTTGGCTGTATTCTCTAGAGAATTTAAGGTAGCGTCCACCCACATGCGATGAAGTATGCAATAAGGTCACTGAATCGAATTTGGCTCTTTCGGTGGGCTCGGCTGGTGGGATTGCAGTAAAACTACCATGTCAGGTTTGAATAGAGTGCTCTCCTACAAGATGTGTGTGCGCTTCATGTCAACAAACCTTTTGGCTTCTTGGTTGTCTAATTTTGTCAAGGCTTCAATGATACAAGGTCTCGAGTCACCCACAGTTACTCGAATTTTCTAACATTCATGTCAACATCACACACACACATGTCAACACGGATGGGCTTTGCTATTTACCTTTTGACGCACTGTCCTCATCTTGAGCAACGGTTCCTTCAATTCCGCCAAGAACAAGTGATCTTTTGCTGTAGGTTCATGGCTGATGACCACTGTCATGACCAAAGCACCGTCTGCGTCCAGATAAAGTCCAGTCTTTTCCTTGAGTTTCATGCCAAACAGATACTTGAAGAAATCCTTGGGATCTCTGACATTGACATCCTTGTAGAGTCGAACCAGATCCGTGGTGTATTCTTGATCTGCGTACTTGTCGGCCAGTGTATCCATGACATGTACCTTGAGCAAGTGGTCGCGCAACAAGATGCTGACGGGCAATGTGCACGTCAAGCAGCAGCTGTCTGTTTTGTAGTCTTCCTTTTTCAGTTGCTCACATACGTCGTCTACATAGGAATTGGCAAACTGGATTGAACCTAGACAAGCTGAACATACTGCATTTCCATCCACACTGTAATTGAGCTGACGGTCCTGGTAAAAGAGCTGATTGAATGCGTCGTGCAGCTCCTATCAATGGCAGCATAGAAAGGTTAGTATCCTTGATACTCGGGCGCACACAATGCTGGTTGTTGCTTACGGTTTCTTCATAAGCGTAAAGGCGAAAATCTGTGCATCCTAGGAAACGAAGACAGCAGCGAAAGCAACATTTGGCAGAGACGAGGATCTCGACTATTGTCAATGCTGCTTTGACCGAGACATGTGGATCCTGGTTCAATCTACTACCGAGAAGGCATTGATGCACTCGTTCTACGACACTGGACATGTTGAGATGAAGAAGCAAAGAAGACCTTTTTTTTTGAGACGACGTTTAAAAAAAAAGACAGAGACAACCGCAGGGACAAATTGGCCAACCTTGCCACTTTTAAATCACCTCGATATAATGCAAAAGCTGCTTTGACCATTGATTAAGTTCTTTGAAAGGGCACTTCTTTTCATAATGTCTATTTGATAAAGAGACATTTAACATTTAGAGAGAGACAATCGTCTGAACTCAAGAAATGTTTGTATACTTGATCATCACATTTAATGCGAAATTGTCAAGCATCTCCTATGGCTCCCGATGAATATGATCAGTGCTAGCTGCAAAGTCGATTTGTATATATGTGTGAGGAAGGGCTATCTTTATTCAAACTATGCAAATAAAAAATGACAAGGCAGGGTTTAGATGGAATTACTTTTACAATAATATATGTGGCGGGTAAAAAAATGATGGAATAAAATTAGATGATTCCACTTGTACACTATGTATACAATTATACCAATTGTGTTTTGAGTCCAAGTGTGAATGTGTGTATAAAAGGTGGGGGAGGGGGAGGGGGAGGGGGAGGCATGATTTATAATCCATGTTCTTCTTACAATGCCATCATTGCAACAACACCAGCACTCAAGGCAAGACCCATCACAGTAGTAGTCGTGATTTGAGCAGCACCACTCTTGTCAGCATTGGTTTGTTGAGAATTGTTTCCGGTAGAGGATGCAACCTTGTTTACCGTGGTGTTTGTGGCTACAGGAACAGAAGTATCGTTGTAAGCACAGGTTGTGTTTGAGCATAAACATTGACCGGCAATAGGATCCCACCAAAGACTATCACAATCATTGGGAACAGGGTGACGGAACTTTGGGTCAGTCGAGGCCACAGCAGCATTGGGTGTTGGGTTCTCCAAAGTGGGTTCAGAAGAAGGACAGTTGAAACAAGTGACCCAATTGGCAGTGTTGAAATTACACGAGTTGAGCAGGCTACCAGAAACAACGTTGCTGGCAATAGTAATGTTCTCTAGACCGTTACAGATTTCCTTGCCAACGTTGGGAGTAGTACATTGCATGTAAGGCTGGTTGGCTAATTGACTTGCAGGAACAGGGTTTTGCATCTGTGTGTATGTGTGTTGTCTAGAATGAGCATGAAAAAGGTCTAGATGCTGGTGGTTATATACGCCGCACTTACCCATTGCAATAATTGATCGTTGGTAACAAACCAAACATCAGGCTTTCCTTGAAGTGATTGAATAAAACTGACCACGGCACTCTTTTGAGCGGTAGTATCAGCAAGGCCAGGATAGTTTGTCAAGTGAGCTATAGGAAATTGTGTGTGCGTATCAGGACAAAGTGCTACCAATCTATTCGCCACAGCATAGACAACTTACTAGGATGAATGTAGATACCAAAAGGCTGACGATTGCCATTGTAATGTCTATCAAAGTTGGTATTGGACCAAGCAGTGACATCAGAAGGAGAGCCAGCAAGGTAGACATCCATCAATTGAGCTGTTCCTGCATTGTCCTGAACTGCATACATGGGGATCTCCCAGACACCAGGCAACTTGAGTTCAGAACCACATACATTGTTCCAACAATCATTAGCGAGACCATAATCAAGAGTATAGGGCCTGTGTTTGATTGCTGGTTAATATATACATGCGGGCGTATACTAGACATTGTAAAGGGCTTACCAGTAGCAATCATCAACGACACCAGATGCAGATGTATCGTATTGGAATCCTTGAGCAGCAATCTCTCGCAGTGTGTCCTGAGTGTAATTCACTATACAAGGGGTATAATATTTAGTTTGTAGGTTCATGATGATTCAGCTGCTGAAAAGAAATGACTTACAGAAAGGTGCTCTGAAACCCTTGATTTTGCCAAGAGGAATACCACCATATTGATTCAACATGGCACGAGCAGCAGCAATTTCTCTATTGCGAAAAAAAGTGTTAATGTATACATGACATGGATGTATATATACATGCATCCACAAACTTACTGTGAAGATGGAGAACCTATTTAAAGAAGCAAACAAAAACGCAAACAAACATGAATATACAAATGTATAATGCTAAATGAAAATCATTGCGACGCTTACCAACATGAGTAAATGTATGACTATAGAGAGGAAAACAATGGGCGAGGTGAGTTGTATGCAACGACAGGGTGCAATTCACCATTACTAGACTTACTCTGCGACTTCGTTGCCTTCAGCATACCATTGTTGCACCAAGGCAAAATTGGTGTAGAGCATGGACACATACCAAGAACCCTATTCGATGATATTATGCGTTAGACACCTTTGTTCTTATTAGAGTCGCACACAGCACAGCGAGTGCTCTATATATATACTTGCCTTTGCAGCACAACCATTAGGGTTCCTGGACAAAGAAGAAGAAGAAAAAAAAAAGGAGAGATATAATGTAAGAAACGAGACAAAGAGGAGACAACAACAACAACACCATGATTCAAGGAGAGAAAGAGTTCTACTTACTTGACGTTCAAGACATCTTTTGCAGTAGCCAACAATTCAGGCTGAATGGAATCATCAAATGTAATGGTTACAAATTGAGGAACATCAGAAGGTTTCATTCCATTTGGAGGCGATAATGAAGGGCAGAGACAGTTTGGCAGTTTACATGTAGTGGGATCACAAGCAGAAGCAGTCGTTGCTGCTTGGCTCAATTGAAGTGTCATTGAGAGAACTGCAAAAACAGCTGTGCTGATACCAAAAAACTTCATGTCGAATAAGGGTTGATGAGTGAAAGAGAAAAAAGAAAAAAGGTGAAATCTCGATGGGGATGGTTATGCTTTTTCTTTCTTATATAAAGAGAAGGGAAAAAAAAAAGGGAGGCACCATGGAAAAACAAAAAGTGATACACCAAAACCCTAAAAAGAACAATTCACTATAATAAGCAAATATTTATTTTTACACAATCTGTTTACAAAAGGGACGCACCCTCAAAGGCATCGGATTAGCCGAAGTGTCTTAATATGAAAAAGTTAAGTACACTGAAGATGAAGGTGCTGTTGCAAATCTCCCGCCTGCTTTGAAATATATAGTAGTACTTGCAACAATGCCACACAAATGCAGCACCATTAAACGACTCCTTATTATATGTGTATACATGCAAATGTCATCTAGACCCTAATACTAGTATGATGGATCCAGCTGCTATTAATTCGTGCAGATTCTGTCTTATCCAAACTCTATCTATTTAAAACGGTATAAAAATAATAATGATGACATTTTCAACAAGGATAAAAGCCCAACCGAGGTTGTCTTGATGAGCATAGATCCAATGTATGGATTCACACTCATGCACATGGCCTGATTATAAAAAAAAAAATTGTCTCCTCCACAATATGGATTTGCACCCAAGATTATCTTTTTCTATAGAGTGGTATAAGAGAATCCCCTGCTCTAATGATGTGGAGTGTGTGTATGAGAGGAATGAAAATCATAAGCTTTTCTCGGGTTTACTACAGGGACATAATAATGTATCACATTAAGAGACCCAAAATAAAACAGAATGTCATTCTAGAACTGTACGTATTTGTAATAACTGAGATGGCCAACATTTGTTCGTAGCCCAACAACACATTTGAGCGCATTGGCCCTAGAGATCGAGGTAATTGTTTCAAAATTCACTTTCTGTCATTATTATACAACCATTGAAATTCATGTAGATCTCTTGCCTTGTGTAGCCTTGACGATAAATTTGACCACGTTTTATAATGCGCCTGCTATTTTAATCTATTATTTATGGGTATGGTGAATGCAATCTTGGATTAGCAAGCTTCTCGGATAAAATGTATACATTTGCTTGATTGCAATCATGATGATAAAAATAGTCAAAATATAACTCATTTAGCCAAGGTTTTCAAATGTATATCGAGGCAACTGTGAATGACAACCGGGATTTGACTACAAGAAAGAAGGTTCAGTTACAGCCATGCTAACTAATATTACATTTAGGTTTCACTATGCAGCATTTCCAATCTCTCTGTTTGAACCAAAAAAGATCCAGCTTTACTGTTCACTGCCAAAGGTAGTATATAGAATTCAATCTCTGTTCCTGGCAGCTATATACGATACTATTCAACATGAGCAGAGAGGAATCAGGAGCTAATTTCAATATACAAAAAAAAGCTGATATCGACAAAAAAGGTGCGTAACCTCAATGTCAGCATCTATTTTTCAACATGCTACAGATGCCAGGGCCACAGTTTCTGTAGATTTCTTTTCTGTACACATCATTGTGATTATGAGTAAACATCTCGTGTAATACAATGTTATAAGCATGTGAATAATATGAGGGAGGGAGCCAACTAGGTGTGACAAATGTTCAAACAGTAATGTGTATATATAAAACTTTTTTGTTGAAACGATTTCCCTTTTATCTTTTTTTGTTTTTACTTTCATCCTTATTCAACAACACACATTTATATATACATACCTTCCGTTCATTTCTATCATACAAACACGCAAGATGAATTCATCATCAGAAACACTAGTGGCATCAGAGCCATCATCACAAACACCCAAGGCAAAAGTATTATCAAAGCCCACAAGCCAAGTGCGTTGGGCTCCTATCAGAGGAATTCCAATTGAAAGACGTTTACAAATGCTGGCTGTTTGTACCTGGGTTAGCATGATGTTCATGTTGGTTTCACTCTTCTTTTTCATGGCAACGTATAAATTCCTGTGGCCGATATTGATTGCATACATTTCATTCCTCTACGTTGACAAAGCACCCGAGTCTGGTGGAAGACGGTTTGAACGTGCTCGCCATTGGACTTTATGGAAATACTTTGCAGCCTATTTCCCAGCTCAATTGATCAAGGTATAGTATGAAGCAAAAGGAGGTAGGCTATTAGATACTGACACGATACACAACAGGAACATGATTTGGATCCCAAGCAAAACTATGTCTTTGGATACCACCCTCACGGCATCATTTCTTACGGAGCACAACTGGCATTTGCTACAGAAGCGACAGGATTCTCTGAAAAGTTTCCTGGCATCACACCTTCCTTGTTGACATTGAACTCCAACTTTCGTATTCCCTTTTACAGAGATGTCATTATGGCGCTTGGTATCGCTTCCGTATCTCGTCGATCATGCGAACACATTTTATCATCAGGCCCCGGTAGATCCATTGCTATTGTCGTTGGAGGAGCAGCAGAATCTCTGAATGCCAGACCAGGCACAGCTGATTTAGTTTTGCGCAAGAGATTGGGGTTCATTCGTTTGGCGATCAAGCATGGTGCTTCTCTCGTACCTGTGTTTTCGTTTGGCGAGAATGAAGTGTACGACCAGTTGGATAATGCAAAGGGAAGCAAGGTGTTTTTGTATCAGAAAAAGATGCAGGCAATGCTCGGATTCACCATGCCACTGTTTCATGCTCGAGGCATCTTTAATTGTAAGTATTAAGTGGGATTAATATGTATCGCATATACTCACATGGATACACCATGCTATGTAGATGATGTGGGAATTATTCCATTCAGACATCAGATTACTACAGTCGGTAAGTCTCGCTTTCATCTCGTTTATGTTTAAGCTGAATAATCGCTAATACACAATACTATTATAGTTGGTAAACCTATTCCCGTTCCTGCATTAGAAGAAGGTCAAACGGATCCAACTCAGGAACAAATCTTGCAAGTTCAGAAACTATACATTGACGAACTTTTCTCTATTTATAACAAGTACAAGGATGTCTATGCTAAAGATCGCAAGCAAGAGCTTCGAATTACAGATTAGATTTGTACAACCATTTCATTTATTTCATGCATGATTACTACCACACACACACACACACATATTAAAAAAAATTAACGCTTTTCTTTAACTACAAAGACAAGCCAAATGAATGCAAATGTAATGAACGCTGTAAACATGGAAGCCAAGCGAATGACATCTGGCCAGTAATTCTTGGCATTGAAACCAAATGTCGACAGAATCGTGGCGCCAGGCACATCAATGTTGAGTCCAAATCTCTCTTCCACAAGCTGCAAATAGAGCATCTCATTGACCAGTAGCGCCTCTAGACCGTAATTAAAGAACGACAAGTATTTGAGCCATGCAAATGCAGGAGACATGCTATCTGTGTAAAATGTTAGTATACATCTACATTGCCTTGTGATGGACATACCCTTGTTGAGTAGCAAGCCAGCAAACAGCATGGAAAACAGCATGACCAAGACACTCAACAGATTTGCCATCGAGACATTCTTGAACACCACGCCTATGGCTAGACAAAGTGCAGCTGCTGTCAGATTGAACAAGACCAAGACGAGCAAAAACTTGAGAAACTCGTCAACGCCTTCCACCAACCCCACCATATAGTAAGATATCAGTCCCATCATCAATGGAGGCACCACACGCAGAGGAATGATATCAAACAAGATTTTAGCGAAAAAGTAGGTGCCTGGTGAATAGTAGCCATTTGCTCTTTCTCGAATAAACAAGATGCGTTCAGTGGAAAAGACTTGCAAGGAGGTCAAGCACATGAACCCAAGCAGAGCTTCATAGAAGAAGAACAGGCCCATTCTGTTTTGAAATCCTGCAATCGTGTTGGACACTTGGTAGAACAAGCCGCCACACACCAGTGCCAGCACAACGGCAATACCGTAATGAGCAAACATCAGCATGGGATTTCTGTACAGGTTCTTGAAGGTGCGGTCTGATAAGATGCGGAACTGTGTCATGAAGGTGGGCTTTTTGTGCGTGCTAATGATGGTGGCTGTGTCTCCAGATAAGATGGCGCTGCTGCTGCCACTGCTGTTGTTGTTGGTATCATGTATCGACTGGGCAATCTCTTCTCTCAACTCGGCGGCCATGCTGCTGTCATTGTAAGCTTGTGCCAGCTGTTTCAAGTGCGGCGTCAATCCATCTGCTGTTTCGTCGCTGTTCTCTGGTGATGGATCCTGAACGACAACGACGTCGACTTGAGCATCGCGCTTGATGGCTCCCATCGTCAGATCAATAGCATAATCACCTATATTGAAGCCAGGTGGACACGTGTATCCAATGTGGCTGAAATACTGTTGTGTGTGTGTCTGCGGTCCAGCGTAGATGGTATGGCCTTTTGCCAGCAAGACGAGATGATCAAAGAGTGTCACAATGTTGGAGCGAGGTTGATGAATAGTGAATACAATCGTGCGCTTGTAGTTTCTTGCCAAAGAGACGAGACTTTCCACCACGTTAAAGGCATTGTAAGCATCCAGACCGCTGGTGGGTTCATCCAGGAACAAGATGGAGGGCGATGTCACCAGTTCACAGGCAATAGAGACTCTTCTTCTCTCACCGCCGCTGATGGATCGACTGCCAGGCTGGCCAATTTTGCTGTCCTTGATGCCGTCAATGTTGAGCTCTTGCATGACTTCCATGACTCTGAACTTCTTGGCAGCTGTGCTCATGGATCGAGGCAGTCTCAGCAGGGCAGAGTACAGGATGGTTTCGTACACTGTCAGCGTAGGGATCATGGTGTCCTCTTGATCGACGTAGCCAATGAGTTGCGCATATTCTTCACGTGGTACCTGTTTACCATTGACATACAGACTGCCTGTCACTTGACCTGTCTTTGTGCGGCTGGCAAGAATGTCAAGCAGCGTTGTCTTGCCTGCACCTGACGGACCCAATATGGCAAGTATCTCTCCCGATCTCACCTTTCCCGTGGCATTGACCAGAATGGGCTTGCTGACATTGGGCAACGTATAGCCAATGCGGTCAAATACAAGGTCAACAGGCGTGTGTTCCGACATGAGTTTGCCAGTTTCATCATCTGCTAAACGTATCTCGTCATGGCGCGTTGATTTCCTAGCCAAACAGGTCACCACGGATCCCACCAAGATCAGAAACACAGCAACACCTCCCAAACCACTGCCAATCATGATCCAGTTGATGGGACGTTCGCCACGCTCAAACCCAGGCACCATGGTGTAGTGCAGACATTCACCCGAGTTGCAGTTGAGAAAGATAGAGTCATCGCCAAAGACAGCAGAGATCAAATCGTTCATGGCAGGTTCAGAAAAGACACACTCTTTTCCGTTGCAATTGAAGCTGGCAGGTCCTTGGATTTCATCGTTTAAAAAGTCGGTCAGGTCAATGGATCCATCTTTGCCGCACAGCATTTCGTCCTTGATGCATCGACAGTCAATCTTGTCGCACGTGTATTTCGTTGTATTTCTATCGTATTCATAGGCTGTGTGTGTGTGGTGTTAGTGTGTTATTTTATCATCTTTTTTGATATAATAATATACTTGCTTTGTTTGAAAGCGCATGTATCCAAGTGACAGTAGAATGACTCAATTTGATCCACCCAGACTACAACAAATGCAAATCATGTCAATATTTGTGACAAACAAACATTATAAAACAACTCGTCAACCTACACTGGAAATCACATGTTGCATCATGTCGGTTGCAGGAAAATGTTACTTGAGGTATCTGGTCCTTGAGTTGGTCCAAGATCTTTCTGTCTGCATGAAAAATTAGTACCATGCGACTAATGAGAGAGAGAGACACTTACTAGTAACGTTGCACATTTGGTGGTTTTCATTCACGGTCAAGCCTCCACGATAACAAGTACCATTCTGTCCTGTTGGCACCAAGGCATCACACACGGAATCACTGGTACACACTATACCATCATGGTTATTTCATCACGCCAATACAAGAGATAGATTATTATGCGTTTACCATTGCAATTAATACCCTCCCATCCATCAGGGCAATCACACACTGTGCCATTCTCTCGTGGGTATCGGTTTCTACCTTCATCCAAACCACCACACACTAAAATATGCATCGTAAGTACAAAAAAGACAAAACGGCTCCTCTCTCTCTACAACATGGTATCATTACTTACATGGTTGTTTGCAATCATCACCACCAAATCCAGGAGGACATTTGCATTTACCGTCATAATCTGTACAATTTGCAAACTGAAGGCATTCAAAACCAGGCAGCATACAGTTGAAACAAGGTGGACATTCTTCTTCTTTTTTATCCTTATCTTTGAACGTCGTGGCAAATGGAGTGGCGAGTAGGTTGTTGTTGGTGTAGTCAATGAACCCTATTTCGTTTGCAGCTTGGTTCGCAGCAGTAGCAGCATGCACTGCATTTTCTACTATGAACAACAAGCAAAAAAGGATGACCAGATGTATATTATTGTTCATCAACTGACGTGGTATATCTGTGCTGTATTAAAATAAAAAGAGTGTAGAAGAAAAGAAAAAGGTGTGAAACGTAGAATAATGCACCTTTTTTAAATCATCGTGGATCGTTTGTACTACTTGATCGTGTAGTGGCTGTAGTAGACAGGTTATTATGCACATTCCATCAAATTGGAAATCATGTGTTCTTGGGCCGCGTGGATATTACAGATGGCTCGTTTTTTAGCATAACACTTGAAGGGACTAGGATTGATATATATCGTCTGTAAAAAACATAACAACACGAATGCCAAGTTATAATAAATAATAAGCCATTGACTTGATCTGGTAAGATATATTACCAAATCAAATCAAATTATGCATGCTATTTTGACGATAGCTCGTCATCCAAGTCTATCAAGGCTACGTAAATCGACTCTTATTATGGCCAGTAGTGCTTCAGCATTGATTAGCTGCACTTCAAGTCAAACATCATCAGCAGCATTTGTTAGTTGTAAGTTACAAACAGTTAATAGTACTACCTATTCCTTTCCGTCATAACCGAATCTCCAAGCCAAATTTAAATATAAATGCACTACTATACTTCTTATTTCGTCATACAAATCTAAGGGAATTTTTAATTCATGCTATACATAAATAAAATGCACTTATAGTGGTAATCCAATGGCTTTTACTGATAGCATCTGCTCAAAATCAACAAATTCACAAAAGCATGGATTTATCAACACCCACATGCTAGCTACAAGGAATCCAGATGCACAAGAGTAATTAGCGCAAAAAACTGATATAAGAAGATGTTAGATTTAAAGCTCTAGCTTTGATATAAAGCCCAATTTTATTGCGATGTTTACAACGGTTTACCTCACTTGCTGTCCAATCTTTCAGCCAATCCCATCGCCAGAATGGGCTCGGCACACACAAAAATCCTAGAAAAAAAATGCGAGGGTTTCCCTCTGTTTTTTCGTTAGGCGGGGGT
>JAXQGS010000145.1:0-27713 GCA_037040325.1 Mucor sp. M7501 | reverse complement strand
ACCGAGGACTTCCTTACCAACGGGGATGGTAATGGGAGCACCAGTGTCGACAACCTTTTGGCCACGGACAAGACCTAGTTCGCACGGCTTCAGTCAGCCTCATCTCCGTCATCTCGTTGCAGTTCGCGCATGCTTACCTTCAGTACCGTCCATAGCAATGGTACGGACAGTGTTCTCACCCAAATGTTGAGAGACTTCGAGGACAAGACGGCCGCCAGAGTGGTCCTTGACTTCAAGGGCGTTCAAAATGGCAGGCAAGTTATCTTGCTCGAATTGGACATCAACAACGGCACCAATGACGGAACTGTTTTCGCGAGCTGTTAGTGGATCGTTGCTTGCTGTTGCTGTACATGTGCAAAGGGCATCATTGCTTACCGAATCTGACCAGCGCTGGCAGCTGAAGCATACTTTCTGACTATAATGTTATTGTAAGACGACATTCCACATCCCACTGATCTTTGCAATTTCTAAATGTACCTTGAGTGGTAGCAAGACGAGCAGTGCTGGAGGACTGAACGCGAGTAGCGTTAGAGGCTACAAATCCAAGTGCACGAGAAATGTACATTTTTCTTTAGAGTTGTAGAAAAAGAAAACAAAATAAACAAATGTCTACCCCACCATATAACGAGCAATTCGGTACTTGAATAAACAAGGGGTGTTGAAGTAAAAAGTCACTGTTTAGAGTCTCCAAAAGACCAGCGTCCAAGATGTTGAATGGCCGAAGCAGTTCCTGGAGCATTTGGCTGGTGGTGGTCGCTTGGAAACTAGCTGGTAGATCATGGATGGGATGCATTTCCACATGAAGAGACTGAATAAGCATTGAAAAGATCTGCCCCAAAATGCCCCAAAGCCTTCAAAATGCTTCACATTTGAATATACAAGATCAGGCTCTCATCTTGATCGCCTTGCACCACATTACAATATTACCCAAAAGATCGACTATTAGCTTTCACCAGGAGGCGGATCAACACTTTATTCATGGTTTACTGAATTGCCATTGTAAGTCTGCCTCTTATCGTCATGCTTCTTGTCATGTAACGTGTTCACATTGCGATCGCTGGAGACAGAAGTGGATGTAGACGACTGTTGTCCGCCATTGCCTCCCAAGCGTCTCCCATGCTCTGGAGCTGCTGCTGGTGTTACCAAGTAGTTTGCTACAGATGTTCCCACTTGGCTCACAGAGTTGTAGATGGCATCCGTAGCCGAAGACAAATAGTTCATCCAACCTCCACTCCCAAATGTTGCTAATGCTGATGACGATGATGGTGCTCCTGCATACGCAGTGGAAGCATTCTTGATGGGCTTCATGATGAGCGTACCACTTGGACACAACTTTAGCTCCAACAATGTTCGTTGCTCGTCGCCAATGTCGAAATTTCGATTAGGAAACTGTGCAAACAGCTTATAAGGCATGTCCCCATCTGTTCTCGCCTAAGTTGATACATATTAGCCTTGGTAGCATCTGAAGCCTACTACAAGCATGCTGCTTCGAACTATCACTTACTGTATCAATCCATTTTGTGACATTTGCCAGTGTATCGGATGCTGCCAGGTATTGCGTGTGAATTAGCTCATGGCAGCAAGATTTCCTCCATGCAATGCTACTTACAAGAAAAGTGGTGTCGCAGACTGGAGCCGTCAAGTTGCTTTATATTCAAGTTGCTGTGGTCCCAATATCTATGAAATCCAGGTTACCATCATGTTGACATTTCCCACTCTCCAACTGTCACATACCCTCCAGAACTAGCATTGCCTGCTGATCTAATCGCATTCTGCCCCTGCTTTTTACTTTGTTCCAAGCGTTGTTTCTCGGCTTTTCTAGCAGCAATCTGGTCTGCCCTATCCTTTGCAATCTGCTCCTTCACTTTCTTCTTGTACTCTTCGTCAGCCTTTCGTTCCTTTTTGACCTTTTCAAGATGAAGTTTGTTTTGTTTGTCCTGTAGC
This sequence comes from Mucor sp. M7501, assembly GCA_037040325.1. NCBI lineage: Eukaryota > Fungi > Mucoromycota > Mucoromycetes > Mucorales > Mucoraceae > Mucor > Mucor sp. M7501. The sequence continues at coordinate 25,769 of JAXQGS010000145.1, read as the reverse complement.
GTCTGCTGCGTTTCCTGTGCAAGCTTTCCATCCTCTCTTCTCTTGATTTCCCTCTCTCTTGCTTGCTAAGATTCCAATTCGTCAATATCCCAGCCTCTATCCTGCATCGTGAAACGAGTACCTTTTCTTCCTCTGCTAGGCGCTTTTTACGAATGTCCTCTAGTTTTTTCCTTGTGCTGGGATAGAGTTTAGCTGCTGAATGTGGATTGCAGTAGAAGCGATAATTACTCTATTGCAGGGCTAAGTTTGTTGATTTTGTCCATAATATCCTCACTCTTCATGGTGTGAATTCCGTAATCCTTAATCGTCCCTTGTCTACCATTCCACACTGTTTAGATCATCCAGCCCTTTACATAATCCAACGTTGGCCAAGCTTACATGATAAAATACACTACTGGCACCTGGTATGTTGGATCTAAGAAACGAGGTTAAGGAATCAATCATGCGTTATTCTGAATGTGCACATACACAACTGGCCGAATAATTTGGCCTCGTCGGAATCCTTTTGCATTTTCAAAGCAATTGTCTTTGCTTTCATGATAGACATCAGCTATCAGAGATGTTTGAGTAGTGCAATTCATACGCTTTCATGTTGCTATACCAACCTTGTCATCTTGAAACACAGAATCAAGCTGCTTGCTTTCCTCAGAGTCGTCTACAACAATGATGATGGTTCAGTCCCGCTGATTGTTGGGTTTGTATGCACAATGAGTTAGTTACCGTATAAATAGACGAGAAATACCAAGCATTGCTCGGTTACTGCCTTTACAGCTTCTGCTACAGGTCCATTGAACCACACATCTGTCAACTCTTGAGGCATGTAAGTTTAAGTTTGTTTGTAAAACGAGTGAAAGAAAAAGCAGAATAATATCACACGCGCACACACACAATCATTTTGACCTGTTAGATTCAAAATCAGACAGCCAAAGCGTTATGCAAGCATTTGCTTGGGCCCCACATGTATTCTGTATGTACCGTACTAGCCGTTCGATCTCGCTAAGTTCAATGACGGCGTCGCCCTGCTGGTTTTAATCCAAAATACGCTTCTTGATCATTACACTAAACAGTAGATGAGATAGATTTGGAAAGATGCCTTATTTCTGACATTATTAAAATGATTCAGCCCTTGGCAGTGAACAGTGAATGTAGCACATCTGATTAGACTTGAATCCCATATCAAATGTGGCCAATTCGTGTCGATGCGGCTCAGAAAGCCATAGCAGAACATCTCACCGAAGCTGTCGTCGTCTGAACCCAAGAAATGTGCCCAATAAAGAGGAGATCCTTGATATATACTCAAAAGTCAGATTCCAAAATGCAGCAGCATGAGATTAGAACATACGGGGCGCTGCCGGCAGAGATTGGGTGCAAAGAAAGCAATCAGATGTCTATATAGTGTCGTTTACTATACAAAAGATGGCTGATGGGGCAAAACACTGCCTGGCTGGGATTGAATTTTAAAGCTTGCTTGCTTTGATCCTCCAGATCGAACGATTGGACATCCCAAACCCTTTCAGGGGCATTTACACATTATTTTTATACTCGAACAGCAGGGTTTTCTCTAAAGTTTTAGATGTAAAATTGAACGAGGAATTCAATGGTGTTAATTTTAAAGCAATTTCTTTACTCTGTGGAGAGTAACTGCCAAAAAATGCAAAACACGTTTTTGGAGAAAAGGTCTACAAACACCATAGTAAAGTGGTTACACGACACTTTTATATGCTCCATTGCATTCCTACGATTATTTTGAGCATAGAAATACCTTAGTAGAAAACTTCATTTTCGAGGCGAAAACCTCCATCATTTAAAATCATCAAAATTTCCCTTGCTAGTACAAGGCAAAATCTGGCAAAAACCGATGATCAACTCGATCCCCTAAGAATTGCTGAAAAGTGATTCATTACCTAATGTCAGGTCGTAGAACACGATGGCACTTGCTTTGAGGCCGAGATAACGCTTCGTTGGCGAGATATAAGCAATTCAAACTCTCGATTTTACAGCGGTAAATGCATTTGAGGGCTGCTCACTGAAGATTGCGCTTAATAACATTTGATTTGATGGTCTATAGTTTATCATCTAGTGAAACAGTGCATTATCAACATCAAAAAGCGACAAAAAAAGAGTATATTATATGATTCATGGCGATGCTCGAGCAATTTCTTCATGCTGGAATGCTGCTTCAATGTCTCTGTTCTGCTATGGTTTCATAATAGCTCGCCATGTATTCAGAACAGCTGGGATGTGATTCAGTCGACAATCGAATTTTCTACAATTGACTCAGCTGAAAATACTCTAAAGAAGATCAGTGTTTCTCATGTCTCAATCAATGGTTTAATTTTAAGAAAAAGATCATGTATATCCAACCAGGTTAGTAGATACATCATTCGATTTTGTATGTGCTTCGTTTTTTTTTTGTTCTACCAGCTAATAAGAATGTAGTTAGTTTCTTTGCTACTACCAAACATTTGCACCTGTGCCATGGCAGATACTTTTACTGTAAACAACCTTGGTAGAAACAACAGAAAAATAGATGGAACAATTCGAGTAGTAGTAGTAAGGAGATCTTGTCAGTGTAAAGATCTACAGTGGAAAGTTTCATATCAGTCTGGAAGATGAGCAAGTAGTGATTCATCCAGTGGTCATCCGCAACCTCAAGTATCACAGTCAGAGTGGCTCCTTGTTCCAGGACAGTGATGATAAGGGACAGGAGTTATAGCAAGCGAGTGACGAAAACTTGGGACCTTGTAGTAGTATATGCGAGACCCGTGAATGTTCTCGCTTTAGTGATCTCCGTGGTGCATTTCATTACTCTCTGTCTAGATGTATATGGAACAGGTGCAGCAGCATTCAGCCTTTATCATTGAAATTATTAAATAAACCGCCCATTGGAAGGTTTCGCAATACATATTGTTACTTTATTACAAGCAGGCAATGGAATGACACGAGAAGCAAGGATGGATGAGAGGGATGTGAGGAGACCTTTCTACAAGTGTGATGAGCAGACGAGTCATCCCTTGCTTTCTTGGGCAATCAAAAGCGCTGTCATATTCGCCCGAGAGAGAGAGGGTCCCTGCTTCTTTGCAAGAGCTGGTACATATGACAATGGATAGGAGCGAGGGCCATTGACGCTGTGTTTGGCATCTGATGATTTGACAGGCGCAAGTAACGTGAGCATGAATTCCCTGAGTTTGGCTCCACCTATTGATTGGCACCAGCAAGTTCTATTCTTGGCGGTGGCAAATGTCCATGCACAACAATGCATACGTGATATAGGAACGACCGGTAGACCATATACACACACACACAAAAAGGAACATGATGCAAAGCATATTTGTTTACTATACTATTTGGCTGTTTTTTATTGGTATATATTTATTTACAGTTGAATAAAGACATTTAATAGCACTAGACAGAAAGAAGGAAGGAAGGAAAAAAAAAGAGCCTATTGGAAACCTCCCTCCTGATCGACCATTGAATCAAGGGAAGAACTACAGGGGAGCGAGGGAAGAGGGGATGGTATATGTATACAGTAGAAATGATAATGTTACAATTATAGATCGTGTCAGCAGCAGCAGCAGCAGCAAGATGTGATGTTTATATCACACATCGGAGCGTCACCTTTTGCAACGTATTCCATTTTAGAAGCATTGCCCTTGAGAGATCATGCTCACTCGAGATAAAGACATCGGCATCCAAATCGCTGTCGGCTGGGACGGAGCAGGCAGGAATCGAGGCACCCGACCCAGAAGAGTACCGTGCACAGTCCACTGTACGCAGAACCAACTGATCTGGCAGCAATATGTTGATGAGGGCAAACTTCTGGATCACTTGAGACCTCAATTGATCAAGGGACACGGAGCGAGCGACTCGGATGATGATGATGTTTTGGACATTGTAGATAATCTTGAGTTTAATAGTGTCGTCTTCGTCTGTACTGGAACTCAGACTGGATGCGAATAGGATGCTGCTGCTGCTGGCTGTGCTTGTTGTGCTCGTAGTACTACAGCGGTTACTCCTGTTGATGTTCTGAACATGGGCTCTGCCTGTGCCTTGTTGCAGCAGCTGCTGCTGCTGCTCGTGCTGCTGCTGGCCAATCGACAGCGTCAGTGATCTGGAAAACGCATGGCGCATCTCTGCTAGGTCCGGATGCTGCTGCTTTTTGCTGGATTTGAGAGAAAAGGCCTTCTTTAGCGACGAATGAGAGACAGTGGCAGTGGCAGGCGTTGCGGAAAAGAACGCAAGCACGGCGGGCGAGCATGTTACTATGGGAGGCAGCAGCAGCAAGCGATGGCAGAAATCTTGCAGTTCGCACTGTCTCTGGTGGTACTTTTGCGCTCCCCCCTTCTTGAACAAGCTGTGCTGCTTTTTGATGCTAGGCAGTTCTGCTCTTGACAGGTTGAATTGCTGGTGGATCAGCCGAGAAAACTGGATGAAATCGGCGTACTGGTGCTTGATTGTCAGAATGTGGCCACTGCTCAGCGTCAATTGGACGGGATACCAGGTGCCATTTTGCTGCTTGATGAAGGGCTGGACAGTGATGTCCTGGATTGGAGAAGAAGCCATTTTTTGAAGAGAGAATAAAAAAGAGATGGAAGAGTAAAAGAAAAGAGAGTGAAACGAACAGACAGATGGTGGGGGTCCAGCTATAAGTGCCCAAATTCGAATGGCTACCTGATCAGATTTGGGATTTTTTCCATTTTGCAAACAACACGAGACTTTCTTCGTCTGCCCCGTAATATTTGGGGGGTGAGTGTCATTGTGCTGCTGCTGCTGCTGCTGCTGCTGCTGTTGGGCCATTTTATTAGGCTCTGGTTTTTTAAAAAGCGTGATTTTTTTGTTTTCTTTCTCAAACAGAAAATGTTTAATAGCTTGCGTTCTGAGAAAGATGCATGGACGAATTGTGTCAAGGTAGTGTTGGGCTTATTAGGTGAGCATCTTTTCCCTTTGGCCTCCTGCTGCTGCTACTACTACTAACACCACTACACACGCAGAGGACAGCCTCTTGAATGGCAGCGTGCCCAACTCCAAGGTAAACTTCAACCAAGATTGGCTGAAAAACAACGGCAGCACAGGTGAGCAATGCGTGGACCCCAAGCGAACCAGCAACTCAATGCGCTGCATTAGAGACACTCTCGACTCCTGGATCCCCTAGCAATCAGAGCATCAAACGAAAACGCAGCTTCACAGAGTCAGCGCAGGACAGAAAACTGCAGAAGCTGTCCAGCAGCCTGGCCAACGACATTGCGCGCAGCCTGTCTGTGTCGATGGACGATGTGGACATGACAGCCTCTGCGCAGCCCCACCCCTTTGTCGCCTACAACAAGCCCTCGCACGAAGAGAACCCAATGCCAGCGCTGCGTCGGATATCACTGAGCGGCACGTTGAGCCCGCCGTCAGCATCCAGCATGGAGCAGTGGCTGAAGCTGCAAGCACAAAAGCACAATATACCCTTTTCCGAATACAGCACCGTATTTCACGACAAACAAAAGCTACTGCGACGAGAATTAGAACTGCTGCAGAGGCCAGATCAGTCCTTTGACTCGCTGCGCGATCACTTGTCAAAGGTCCTGCGGCTGGCCGATGAGCTCAGTGGAGACCACACAAAGCCGTTTACCGTAAGACGTGTCCCAGCATGCTATCTAACAACTGCAGTCTATTCAAACCTGTTGACGACGTAGGAGATCTTTCCCGAGTGGACCCTGTACGAGTCCCGCATCGACACACTCGCCACCTTTGTGCAGTCGGTGGAGGACATGAGCTGCTCGATCAACAACACGATACCGCAGACGGACGACCTGCTGGAGGACATCAAGGGACTGCAGTCTTTGTTGGATGCCAAAATGGCGCTGTACGGAGATGCGCTGATACAGAATGGACTGGAGTGGAAGGCGATGGGCATGCCCGTGGACGAGCAGCTCTTGAATGCCACCAAGGACTGGATCCACAAGCTGTGCGTGGGCCTACTGGATGCGTTGGACGCAGAGTGCAAGAAGGTGCAGTCGCTTGTGGGCGATATGGGCGAACTCGTGGATGTACCCATGGGCGAAAAGGTACGTAGGGCGAGAGGTGCAACATGTATATATAGACATCACTCACACGGCACTAGTTGATGGCGTCTATTCTAGCAGGGCTCGAATTCGTGGCAGAGGCATCGACGTTCATAGGCTACCTGTCACAGAAGCTTGTCTACGACTGCCGCATGTTGGCCGCCATTTACGGGCAGTGGACGTCCGAGAACCTGGACCACATTCACGACAAGCCGGTCGATGTCAACATGAAGAAAGCAAGCTCCTCCAACACAAAGCGAGTCGACATTCGCTACATGCAGATCATGGACAACATCACCCGCGTGCTGACTGCTCTATACACACTGTCAGATCTGGAAATGCCGCACAGAGACATCATGCACCTGTCAAGCTCCATGACATCGGCCGAGAGTCTGACCTCGGTGCTGGTCGAAGTGACAGTGAGGGCTGTCAGCGTGATTGAAATGGAACGCAAAAACGCATCGACCACAGCCAAGATCGCAGGAAACATCATGACCAATCCTCAGACAACCTTCATCTACATGGGAGAGTCTCTGCTCAGCTTTGCAGACAGAATCGTGGAGCTGGCAGGGCGAGAATGGACAGACGGCAATCGAGTCAAGGTATAGAGTATACAGTGGGCATGTGTCATGTCAGTGCTGCGCCAGGCCGTCTCACTCTTTTGTTGGTGTTATAGACATTACACGCTTATTTAGAGGATCTGGAAAACTCGCTTAGTAATTAAGTCGGTGGCAGTGCGCGCAAAGAACTGCATTACTGTGATCTGTACCAAATTACATCATGCAAACGTAAAGATGCGTCAACAGAATATCATCTTTTGTCTCTGGATTTGTATATACATGTTGAAATAAATGACAATGTCAAATGTACATGTCTGCTTGTCGGCCTCAATGCCTTTGTCAGGACGTACAGTAGATGAAAGTGCACAGCTTCGCTATTAGTTTTTGCCGTCATCGCCTATCGATTGTACCACAAAACAAGTGCGTGCAACCAGACAGAAATCTACCAAGCATGCCATTGGCTCATTTTCAGCATTGGACGACGGGATGCACTTTTGACTAACGTATAAATCATTGCCATTTCTTTTTTTTTCCGCTCGTTTCTTTTTTTTTTCCAACTATCTTATTATTAAAACAAGCTACAACATGTCTACTGATCCCTCCAAGTACGTCTTTAACCACACCATGATCCGTGTCAAGGATCCCAAGGCTTCCATCCACTTTTACACTGATATCCTCGGCATGAAGTAAGTTTTACCCCATCCCACATGGCGTCGTCCTTGTCAATTGACGTTGGTTGATTGCAGGCTCATCACCAAGTCAGACTACCCCTCTGGCAAGTTCACTCTCTACTTTTTGGCCTACGTCGACTCTATCCCCGAGGACGAGGAAGAAAAGAAAAAGCTGGCATTTAGCATGCCTGGCGTCCTCGAGCTGACTCAGTAAGTTGAACCTAAAGACGCGTGTAAGAAAGCGGCATTGTTGACATGGCGGGCATCGCATAGCAACTGGGGTACCGAGGATCAACCTGATTTCCAATATGCCAACGGCAACACTGAGGTGGGCCGTGGTTTTGGCCACACTGCCATCCTTGTGGATGACATTGAAAAGGCGTGTGAGCGTTTCGAGTCCCTTGGTGTCAAGTTTGTCAAGAAATTGACCGACGGTAGCATGAAGAACATTGCTTTCCTTGCTGATCCTGACAATTACTGGGTTGAGGTAAGTTGGAGTTGCGGAGTGTAGGCGATATGTGGAGTGCTGACTGGGTGTTGTATTAGGTCATTTCCAACCCCAATCATGTTGGTAAAGCCCCCATTTAAATAAAGCGTGTTTAAAACGATAATAGCCTGCTGGCCGACAGAGAATAGTGATTTAAGTGATCCCCAATTCTTCAGTGCCTTGTTATGTGTTGCGTGAATCTAGAACTGTAAGGATGTCTCTTGTTTCGACAAGCTATGAGGAAAGCTACAAGCATGGATATCCAGGCAAGTGTGGATCGCTGTTGTCCCAATATTCGGATGAATTGTCGAGATTAATGTTGTTACTTGGGAGCACCGCTCCTGCTGGACATTAGCCTACCGGATTGTTATGTAATCAGATTCCATGGTAAAATGTTTGCTCTTTGCGATGTCGTATACTCACATAAACTAAATACAGTATATAGATATGAGAATTTATTTTGAATTAGTGTTTCTAATCGACGGCCTTTTCATTCGAAGAATCCACACAATCATCAAATTGCCAACTACGCCATACGAATTGAGAGATTTTTTCAACCAAACAAACTGTAAACTTGTACATGTCAAAGCCAAGAAATCTCACTGATGAATTGTTGCAAGCAAAGTTCAGTGCCAATCAGCCTCACGATGAGTCCTTTGATGAAAATGGAAGGACAAGAAAAGAAGATGGCTGGTGTATAATAACTGCATCACTGAAGAGACAAGAACCACCTCGCCCTACAGCAGCTAGTTGTATGCCCCCAATTATCAATGAAATGGCTATGCCAAGGTCAATTTAATGTGTATTTATTATGTCGTCTGACTGATAGCAACACTCACTAAAACCACTCAATCCACTTTTGTAGATTAATCAAGTATTCGATTTTTGGCCATTTCAAAAAAAAAACAGTTGAGCCATGCGCCCGATTAACCCAATGTTGAATCAAAAGAAATAAATCATTTTTCTGACTATTACATACATGTAGCTTCTAATAGTAAGAAGGAAAGATTTTGTAAGAGTTAGACGGGAGGCATTCCATCCTTTGCTTATCCGTCAAATAACACAATGTCCATCAATCAGTTCAGATTAATGTAACTTTTCGATACTTGGATGTGAAGCTCAGTGGTGAATTATGAGTCATGATGTTCCCCTTGGACTCCTTTACAAGCAATCGAATCGTTTCTGATCAGCAAATTTCTCGCCTCTGCTGGTATGTGCTTCAAAGGAGCAAGCATAGCTTGACCATTTGCACAACACATCTGAAATCGAGGCAATGTCAAACTCGATCCAAGCTTTTTGCGGGCCCCTCTTGTGTGTATAATGCACTGTTTCGCTAGGTGATAGACTACAGACCATCAAACCGGATGTTAGTAAGCGCAATCCTCAGTGAGCAGCCCTCAAATGTGTTCACCACTGTAAAATCAGGAGCTTAGATTGCTTATATCTCGCCAACGAAGCGCGATATCGGCCTCAAAACAAGTGCCATCGTGTTCTACGACCTGACATTAGGTAATGAATCACTTTTCAGCAATTTTTAGGGGATCGAGTGGATCATCGATTTCTGGCAAATTTGGCCTTGTGGTAGCAAGGGAAAATTTGATGATTTTGAATGATGGATGTTTTCACCTCGAAAATGAAGTTTTCTACTAAGGTATTTCTATGCTCAAAATAATCGTAGAAACGCAATGGAGCATATAAAAGTGTCGTGTAACCACTTTACTATGGTGTTTGTAGACCTTTTCTCCAAAAACGTGTTTTGCATTTTTTGGCAGTTACTCCTCACAAACCAAAGGGATCGCTTCGAAGTTAACACCATTGAATTCCTCGTTCAATTTTACATCTAAAACTTTAGAAAAAACCCTGCTGTTCGAGTATAAAAATAAAGTGTAAATGCCCCTGAAAGGGTTTGGGATGTCCAATCGTTCGATCTGGAGGATCAAAGCAAGCTTTGAGATTCAATCCCAGCCAGGCAGTGTTTTGCCCCATCAGCCATCTTTTGTATAGTAAAAGACACTATATAGACATCTAATTGCTTTCGCTACGCTCAATATCTACCGACGCCACTCTGAAGGTACCAGTCGCATGCTTCTGCATTTTGAAATCTGATATTTGAGTATATATTAAGGGGTTTTCCTCGTTATTGAGCACGTTTCTTGGATTGGCGAAATGTTCTGCTATACTAGCTTTCTGAGCCGCATCGACACGAATTGGCCCTATTTAATGATAATTATGTGGGATTCAGGTCTAATCAAATGTGCTAATCCACTGTTCACTGCCAACAAAGGGTTGCTGAATCATTTTAATAATGCCCATCATCAAAGGACATTGTATAAGCTAGCGACACTGTTTGTCAGGCCTACTACTACAGTGACGTTGTGTTCTTGGAGCAATCTTGTACTAACGAATAAAAACATCAAAATTTTCAAATTCCAACACTTGTTCTGCTTGTTTAACTTTTTTTTCTTTCTTTTCTTTCCGTCAACTTGATCATCTACACACAACATGAAGTTTATCATCAAAGGTGGTGTTTGGAAGAATACAGAAGATGAAATCTTGAAAGCTGCCGTCAGTAAATACGGTAAAAATCAATGGGCGCGTATTTCATCTCTGCTCGTTCGCAAAACGCCAAAGCAATGTAAAGCAAGATGGTATGAATGGTTGGACCCCAGTATCAAAAAGGTATGAAATCCACGCTTGACATGGAGCAATTAGCAAAGCCAAACTCACCACTACTTGGTTAGACTGAATGGTCCAAAGAAGAAGACGAAAAGCTATTGCATTTAGCCAAACTCATGCCCACACAATGGCGTACCATTGCTCCTATTGTCGGCCGCACACCAGCACAATGTTTAGAGCGCTATCAGCGACTTTTAGATGAAGCTGAATCACTGCAAGAACGCTCCAGCGAGCTTGATTTGACTGGATCCATGGGCCACGAAACCGGGCCTAGTGCAGATGATGTGCGCAAATTAAGACCTGGAGAAGTCGACCCCGAGCCAGAATCAAAGCCTGCTCGACCTGATCCTGTCGACATGGACGAAGATGAGAAAGAGATGCTGTCAGAAGCTCGTGCAAGATTAGCCAACACACAGGGTAAAAAGGCCAAGAGAAAAGCAAGAGAGAGACAGCTGGAGGAAGCCAGAAGATTGACAGCACTTCAAAAGCGAAGAGAACTGAAAGCCGCTGGCATCCAGTAAGTGCCTGATGCTAGCAACACACTGCAGCGCGCTGAAACTGACCTATTCCATCACATTAGCATGCGCATGAAGACCAAGAAGAATGTCATGGATTACAATACAGATGTTCCTTTCGAAAAGAAGGCAGCATTGGGTTTCTACGACACGACAGAGGAAGCCAGCCGCATTGCAGATCCTGGAAAATTGACCAACGTTCACCTCTCCAAACTGAATAGACGACGTGCCGATATTGAAGACGAAAAGAACCGCGAAAAGAAGCGCAAAGCCAAGGAGAACCCCAACGCTTCGCAAGAGGGCAACCAAGGCAAATTCGTCCCAGCAAAGAACGCCAAAATTGTACAAATGCAAGAGCAGGAGCAGATTGCCAAGCGTCGCAAGCTTGTACTGCCTGCTCCCCAAGTGGGAGAGCAAGAATTGGAAGATATTGTGAAATCTGGCTTTGCTGGTGAAAATGCCAAAAACCTCGTTTTAGACAGTGAAGTCGATGCTACGCAGGGTTTGGTTGGCGACTATGCCTTTACCCCCAACACACTTGCAACAAGAACGCCTCGTGCACCACCCGCCAACGACAACCTCATGATTGAAGCTCGTAACCTCATTGCACTCAGCAACGCTCAAACACCTCTTTTGGGTGGCGAGAACACAACGCTTTCTCAAGGCACTGGATTTGAAGGCGCTACGCCTAAAACGACGGCTATTCAGACACCCAATCCCATGGCGACACCCAACCCAATGGCAACACCTCTTCGCAACAGCGTCATGGGAACTCCATTTGGCAGCGAAACACCCTTCAAAACACCTCGCGAAGAGAAAGCATCCAACACACAGCGCAAGCGTACGCTTTTGCAAGGCCTCTCCAGCCTGCCCAAGCCTCGCAATGAATGGGAGATCAAACTTCCTGAAATGGAGGACAAGGAGCCTGAGCAGCCCAAGCAAGACGTTGTGGAAGACATGAGCGACTTTGAGCGTGAGATCAAGGAGAACGCCGAACTCGAAGCCAAAGAACGTGCAGCGCGTCGTTCCATGGCAGTGCAGCTCAACCTGCCTCGACCTGCTGCAGTGCCCAAATTCACGCTCGACAAAGACGCCAGCGACATTGACAAGATGATCCACGAGGAACTACAGCGCCTGTTGCAGCACGATGCTGTCAAATATCCCGTCGCCGGCGGCAAGGTGGCTCCTGGCGCTACAAAGCTAGCGGACGACATTGCTGCGTTGGAGGATGAGTTTGAGAGCGCAACACTACAGGATGCTCGCAAGGAGCTGGACGATGAGATTGCAAAGACGCTGGGCCTCGAATCACAGCAAGACATCAAGAAGGCGGTATGGGATCATGTTTCCTCCAACCCTGCATTTGAGACAAAGTGGGAAAAGGAGCATGCGGATCTGCTGTTCTCTGCTAAATTCAACCGCTTCATGACACTCGAGGAGATGGATGACGAAAAGGACATGATCCAAGGTTTAGACAAGATTGTCGAGGTAAGCTGGGTGCGTGTGTTTGCTTGGTAAACCTGTATTTTAATCTGCTTTTTTTTTGGGGGTGATGATGATTATAGGCTAATCGACAAGCCATGATTAAGGATGCTACAAGAGCTGGCAAGCTGGAAAACAAGCTGGACGTCAGATTAGGTGGCTACATGGCAAGATCAAAGACGTTGTCGCAGCAAATCACTGAATCCTATGAGGAGTTCGAAGCAGCACAAATCGAGTACCACAGCTTTGTCAACTTGCAGATTGCCGAGAAGTCTGCCATTCCCAGACGCATTGAAGCACTGGAGGACGAGATTTACAAGCTGGCATCGAGAGAAAGAGACTTGCAACAGAAATACAAGGATTTGAGTGACGAAAAAATGGCCCTTTGTACATGATTAAAATAAAACAAAATACTTGATTGGAACAAGCATAACAGAAGGCTTCGTGTTGGGGCTTATTATTAAACAGCTATAAAAGGGATGTGTTTTTTCTAGTCTGTTTTGTCTCATCTCATTACCCTCTTCTTTTCTTTGTCCAAACCAACAACATGCGTCAAACCTTTCCTCAACATCAATTGCAACATGGCCAGCAATGCTGTGAATGTGGTAGCTTTAGCCATAAAACTCGGTAAGTGACAGCATGAGGGCTGCCGTGGTTATATTGACATGTGTCATTGTATTCTATAGCGATTGTCCCAAACTGAAGCCATAAATGACATTTACTACTCTGTGCTATAGTAGCAGATAAACAATACACCATCCATAGCCAATAAACTACAGCAGATTCATGCGTTTCTATAAAAAATATTGTATATGTACAGTGGGGGTTTTTATTATTCAAAAAGGGTATTATGTTATTACTACAAAAATGATTAAATTTTAATAATGAAATGTCAGAGATGGCTGATGAGTGACATAATTCGGTAAAAGCGTTCTTCTATGGTGGTGGTGGTTTGAGAGCGTTCTTTCAGGCGTGAATGGGAACCGGTAAATGTTCTTGTTGCGCTGCTGTACCTTTTCCATTTGCGCTAGTGCCGCTGCTGCTGTCTGGGGATGATGCACATGCACATCATAAAAGTTGAATTTACCGCTAAAGATCAAATCCACTTCTTCCAGCGATTTGCCGCTGGTTTCTGGAAACTGCCAGTGGACAACCATGGCGATGATCAAGCACATGGCGCTGAAGAGAACATAGGTGCGCCAGTAGATCTTTTGCAGCATGATGGGCGTCAGTTGAAGCACGGCGTAGGTGAATAGCCAGTTGGAGGCTGTCGAGATGCCTAGCGCTTTGGCTCGCACGCCCTGTGAATAGAGCTCTGCTGGATAGATCCAGCCCAAAGTGCCCCAGGTGCACGAGTATATCGCCACACAGACATACATGACAATCAGGAATCCAATCGTAGCTCCATTGGCGTCGAAAATAAGGTATAGCGGATTTCCACTCTTTCCAGTGTTTGCTGATGGCATGTCTTGCTGCAGTATTGAATCGACCGTGCTGTAGGCAAATCCATGGACGCCCGACAGTATTGCTAATATACAGATACATACGCTGCAGAGGATCGCTCCAGTAATCATCGTCGGACGTCGGCCCCAACGATCTATCTGTAGTAACGAAACGATGAGCAAGGCGGTGCTGATTCTCTACATGACTCTACCTACAAAAATCATGGCAGGGATTGTTGCTAGCAGGTTGATGGTGCCACTGAGGCCATTTGCTAGTACTGGCGAGTGAGTGAATTTTGCAAGGGAATAGCACATTACATGTTGTCCTACCGAATAAAGCAGCATCTCGTCCCGTCAGACCCGTCGCTTGGAATATTTGAGGCGCAAACACTCTATATAGTAGGGCACATTATCAGATAAGCACAACACCATCTATCAGCAACTTACAGTAGAGCATTGACGCCCGTCAGCTGCTGAAATATCTGAACCGCCATGCCCAACCATAGCCGTTTCCGGTTGTTTTCTGATCCATTCGAAAAGATGCGCTTGTATTTGTGGTCTTTGTACAGTTTGTGCTCAAACGTAATGTTCTGCTTTATCTCGGTAAACTCCATCAACACGTTCTTGTGCGTTTTTGTGCCGTCGCCTCGGATCTTTGCTAGTGTTTCCAGTGCTTCGGCGTATTTGTTCTTGTCGATTGAATGGCGTGGGCTCTGTGGGATGAACAGCAACAGGCCAATCAGGCAGATCAGTGCTGGTATAAGCTGAAGACCGAGTGCGAGTCGCCACCCCACCGACCCAGGCACATTGACAAACGCATAGTCGATCCAGTACGATATCGCTGTTCCGAGTGTGATGGCAAATTGCTGGATGGACATGAGTCGGCCACGCATGTCTTTGGGTGCAATTTCGGATTGATCTATCATACGTTACAGTGTGAGTGGATTTGACTTTTGCGCAGCATCTACTATGATTATACAATACACAGAGGTACGACCATGGACAAGATGCTAGAGAGACAGAACGTTAGTACGCATCAAGAAGAAAAAAAAGGCAGAAAATTCAGAGCAGCCTACCCTAAGCTGATGCCAGTGACACCTCTGCCGCCGTACATTGTATTCAGATCGTTGGAGCCAACTTGTAATACGTTACCAAAGATGAAAATAATTGTGCCTAGTGCCATGAGGGCCTTTCTACCAATGGCATCGGCCAATGGTCCCGAGACGATTGCGCCCACAAAGGCTCCTGCCATCAGCGTGCTTATCAATGCGCTGTTGATTGTGTCTGTAGTGATCCGCATATCTTGTTGAAATGAAGGCATCAGGAGTAGTCCTGTCAATACTCCAAAATTGTAACTGCCATATGAAAAATAAGGTTTAGTCTTTCATACATTAGATTGCATTTCATTTGACTTGATTTACCCATACTAAATAAACATTTATTGCGGGGTCAAGTGAAATTGAGGGGGGGGGGGGTCTCTGATCAGTACACAGTTCTTCGTCATTTAGTAGGTGACATGAGCTTACCAATAAACCGCCTAAAGCCAGAAAACTAGAGTGCGCATCTAAGGTGAGTACGACCAAGAAATTGCTGCTGTTTGTTCAACTCACCAACAATAAAAGTAGACCCGAGTATTCGTTGTAAAAGTGATGGGCATTTATAAAATGAGATGGCTGGCCCCCCTTCCTTTTTTCTTTTTTTTTAATTTAGTCAAACACACTCTTTCTGTCTCCCCCCTTGATAAGCAAAATAAAAGAATCGGAATAGACAAGTAGAGAGAGAAAGAGAGAAAAAAGAAGAATAAAAAAAGAGAGACTTAAAAAAGAAGGTTGGGTGCAAATCGACTAAAAAGAAGTGAAAGAAAGATTTAGTGTGCGTGAGAGAGATAGTTTGTATCATTTAAGAAAAAGATCAAGGTGCGACAAATATCCAAGATGCACAAACAAGAAACAAGCCACAGATGTTGCAATCTATCGCCATGGATCCGTTGCTCTTGGTTGCAGAGGATGGTTGTAACCGAGTCGATGGTCGAATCAATCCATGCAACATGTGCTGGTTTGCTCCATTCATCATCTGTAGTAGGATCCCATCGACGGATCATCATTTTCTCGGGTATTTGCTTTAGGATAAACGTTTTTTTCTTCGAGCGTCATGCTGCATAGCGTCCAATGGACAGCTTTATATACCAAGAAGAAAAGTGTGCTGCATACTAGCTTTTCGTGTGCGAGTGAGTGTATCCATGGCAACAGCATCGATGGAAGAAGTGATCTGCGGGTAATCAATTTTGCATAAATGTTGTTGATCCAACATGGATCTCATGGCCTGTAGTGCTGGGACGAGTCGTGCCAAGTGGTAGATGGACCATTGGACAACTGAGACTATGGTTCCTGGATCAAAGATCAGATCAAATTGCAAGGTGTAGAAATATACATGTTTTACTCGTGGGAATTGTAACTTTTTCGATTTCTTCTAGAAAATGAAGGCACCCTTTTCTCCTCAATTTCAAATTAATACAATCCTGGAGCCTACGGTATAATGCACCCCCTCCTTCTCCTTTCAAAAGGCCCATTGAAAGGGGGGCAGTTTCATTTGATTCATAGGTACCGTTCAACTTGAAACCCTTTCATATTCCATAAAGCTAAATTTGATTCGAAAAAGAATCACAATTAAACTCTACAATGTCATATATAAATACACATTCAATGCCTGTATTTCCCTTTCCTTCATTTTGAACAAAGCATACATTATACATGAGATTCATCACATTGAGTTGCTGCTTGCTGGGTGCTTTCTTGAGCGCCTCATCCGTCCATGCTTACCCTGCAGATTCCAATGAATTCCGAGCTAACAAAATTCGATCCGCTTTCCAGCATGCATGGAAAGGATACTCCACATTTGCTTACGGGCACGACGAGCTATTGCCAGTGAGTGGCTCATTTTCAGATTCAAGGTATGTACATTGGCATTACATGTATAAATACGATTATCGCACTAAACTCTAATAATGGATCCTGGTAGAAATGGCTGGGGAGGTATGTATTTAATTTTAGTCACATGCGTCTATACACGGAAGCTAAGCATTAGTTCATCTGATAAAAAGCGAGTATATTTGATGCACTGGATACCATGATCATCATGGGTTTGGATGAAGAATACCAAGAATCTCTGCAGTTTGTAGCCAACGTTAATTGGACATCCACAAAAACGCCTTCCAAGACATTTGAAACTTGTATTCGGTACTTGGGTGGTCTGCTATCCGCCTACGATCTTCGCCCTGATCCAATGTTGCTGAAAAAAGCGCTTGAATTGGTAGATCAGGTCTTGATGCCTGCTTTTACGACTGCAAACCAGGTCCCTGCCTCTTTTGTGAATGTACCAAAGTAAGTGTTGCATTTCACTATCGATAGACTTTTATGCGTTTTATTCACATTGGCGTAGAAAACAACCCATACCGTCCAAGACCATTATCCTGGCTGAATTTGCTCTGCAACTCGAGTTTGTTCGCTTGAGTCAAGTAACCAATGATCCTCAATGGGAGAGATTGGGCAACCAAATCATTGAAAAAATCTCAAGAGCCGAGACGCCCCTTGCTGGATTGTACCCTATTTTCTGGAACACGGATACATTTCAGCCGAGCAATACATGTGAGTGTCAGCGTATTCTTACTCTTCTATAGCCAACTTACAATAGTACATGCATAGCTTATATCACGGTATCTGGCGGCGGTGATAGCTTTTACGAGTATCTGCTCAAGACACACATCTTGATGGACGGCAACGAGGATTTACAGCTTGGCATGTGGAAGCAGTCTGTAGACAGCATGCAGTACTACCTTCGGTCTGTCTCTTTTGAGGGCTCTGTGTTTCTAGCAGAAGCATTAGGCGGTAAAAAGTACCTCAAATCAGGCGAGTTGGTTTGCTTTATGCCTGGCAATCTGCTGCTTGGCGCTCGTTATTTGCAAGTTCCTGCCTATGAGACATTTGCTCAAGAACTGATGGACTCGTGCTTCAAGACCTGGCATAGCTCGCCTACTGGACTGTCGCCAGAGAGTTGGGGCTGGATAGATCAAGCATCGATGACCGACAACAGTATCAATGCGACCTACACTGCAGATCAGAAGCGTCTTTACAAAGATCTCGCGTTTATTCCTACAGGGAATTCTTATTTGCTACGACCAGGTACCGTATTGTTGACGCATGGGCAGCATAGTCATATTCACTCACAATATGTCATCCTACATTGTAATAGAGACGCTGGAGAGTCTATTCTATTTTTATAGATTGACGGGGGACGCTAAATACCAGGACATGGCTTGGGAGATATTCGAGTCGATAGAGAGACACTGCAAGACAGAACACGGTTACTCTTCAGTGGAGAACATTATGGATAACCAAGGCGACATTACCTCTGATTTTCAAGAAAGCTTCTTTTTCGCAGAGACGCTCAAGTATCTCTTTCTGATCTTTTCCGATACATCGTTGATTTCGCTTGATGATTATGTGTTTAATACAGAAGCGCACCCCTTTAGATTAAGCACGCCGATCAAAGTTCAAGTCTGATTCCATCTGTCAGCATCATCGGTCAAGAGAATGTTCTCAGATCAAGATAGAATTGGCTGCGCCCAATCTTCTGCTTGTCAGATTCCTCAATCTCCTCAATCAAGGGGAAGGGGGATCAGAAGATGAACATACTATATAAATACTTAATAAAATCCATCATTTAACTTTTTAATTCATTGTATACACATCTACATATATATAACAACTAAATGCACACACATACATTCGCTGCCTATTGGTTTATTGCAATCAGCTCCTTGGTCGCCAGCGCAAAGGCGGGTATCATTGGCGGTAATGGTAATTCTCAGGACAGCCCAACGCTTCAACATCAATCTGGCCTGTTTAACATTGAGATCAACGAAATCATAGGTTATCACAAAGCAAGTGGCGAGGCGCAACCAGGTCTCTTTGGAAAACGATCTTTGAACCGCAAATTACATGGTCAAAAGAAGAAGAAATAAACCATGCCATTACTCCCTCCTATAGCTGCAGAATTTATTTTTGTCTTTATGTGTGTATTTACTTTCTTGTGGGTGGGTGGGTGCGTGTGCGTGTGTGTGCGTGTGTGTATATGCCTTTGTTTTTTGTGCTTGTTTTACTCCAACATCATCTCAATATCCTCTTCGAGTGCTGCAGTACTCTGATTGTTGATGTTGCTACTGCTTGTGCTGTTATCAAACGACTAAATAAGGTGTGTGAGTACACTTTTTCATACATCCATCATGCCACACACTCACATTTGATTTCATATAGCTCTCCATCTCTCTATCTAAATCTTCAGCGGTCGGTGCCTTCTTTTGACGATCGTCTCTCTTGTCGCTGCCTCCTCTGGATGGTCTGCTTGGACGACTCATTCTCTTTTGACGGTGCTCGTCTCTGTCACTGCGATCATTGTTACGACGACCACTGCTGCTGCTGCTGCTGCCTAGACGACTGCCAAGACGGTTGCTAAGACGGTCATTGTTGAAGCGACTGCAAAAAAAGCATCATCAGCACTCTTTTGCTCACACACCCTTCCAAATAACCCTTCACACATTACCTTCCTCCTGACGAACGAGGTCTTGGAGCAGCTCTTTCATTGATCTTGATCTGCATGGGCTGGCCGTCTAATTCAATGTTGTTGTACTTTTGGATGGCCTTCTCAGCGTCAGACATGGATTGGTATGAGATGTAAGCGAGGCCAGTTGAACGGCCAGAGGGATCAAACACAAGCTTGGCTTTTGTGACATCGGCGACAGTGTTGAAGAGCTCCTTGACATCTTGCTCAGTGACATTGTAGTGCAAGTTTTCGACGCAGATTTCGACACCACGGTCAGAGCGGCCACCCTGACCACCGCGAGCAGTGCCCAGACGGTTCAAGACGCTGCTTCTGGGCACATCCTCGTCGTCAAACATATCGTGGGACCATTGACCGTCCACGTTTCTCGTTTGACCACCTCGCTAACAACAACGCGTACCTGTCAGTACATTGCAAACGAGACCAGGCGCCTGACTTACTCTCTCCTCCATGACATTGACGGTACGAACAAACGAACGGATAGCAGGGGAACTGCTGCTGCTGCCACTGCCACTGCTTATTCTCTTGCGAATAGCACCACCACCGCCACCACTGCTGCCGTTATCACGTCTGGTATTGCGTCCAAAGTTGCTGGATCTCTTGCCGTCATTGTTGTTTCCTCGTCTGTCTCTGATCACTTCGTCGAGAGCTTGATCAAGTCTAGAGGCCATCTTGTTAAGTTAATTGAGAAACAAAGAAAGGGAAACAAAGGAAAGAATTATTTTTATTAAGCAAATGTTGGATGATGGAAGACTGTGACTGGACTAAACCATCATGGATCCACTGTCTTCTTTGGTGGTCTTTTGCCCCTCCTCTTTTGACTGTAGGCTTCCACATGGGACACATCCTCTACGCCGTCGCCAGTCAGTCTCAAGAACGTAATGCCTTCTGCATCTCCAGCCAGAGCCATGACAAAGGTAGGTGCCAGCAGCCCCAACTCCGTGTTCTTGAGCAGAGGTTTGTAATTGGCGTTGCTCGTGCCAATCAGCTGGCCAAAGAGCTGATTCTGCTCGTACAGCGTGGGCATGGGCTCATGGACGCTCTTCACCACCACTCGGAAATCAGGCTCGCCTGGGTCCTTCTTTTTCCAGCCTGGCCTTGGCTTGTAGACATCCCAATCAAATGCAGGACAGAGCGATGTGTAGAACGGCCTGTACCACGGTGTAGACGGCACGATTTGCAAGGTAGAGTATACGTGCGGATAACTGGTGCATCTGTAGTCCCACACAAGCGGTCTGCTCTGGAGGGGCTGTATCCAGTCAGTGATGGTATCGAAAAAGAGCTTAAAGATGCTGGGTATGTGTGGCTCTTTTGCTGCTGTCTGTGTGGCCATCAGGGGCAGCTTCTTTGACCGCATGACAATGTAGCCGAGGCGCTTCAAGTAGGCATACACTTGGTACTTTTCAAATGTGATCCATCCGTCGCAGCGTTCGCACATGAGCTGGCAGTAGTCTTCAAAGTGCACTGGATCTGCAGTGTGCTGTGTCACTGTCAATGCGTTCCTGGCGACCAGGAATGCTGCCTCCTCTGGAAACAATGTGATGGCGCCCTGATGGGAGAATCCCATCGAGTGCAGATGGGTGCCCTTGCTCTTTGTGATGGTTGTATAGCAAGCGGGCCATGTGCTTAGCTGGCCTTGGCTGGCGTTTTTGGGTAGAGGCACTGTCTGCGCTATGCATTGAAAGAGGGCTTGGCGAGAGGTGGCCAGTTGCTGCTGATCCAGCTGGTGCGATACATTGGCCTTTTCGCCTCGCTTTGGCGCTTGGCTCTTTTTACTGTGCTGGCTGCATTAAAACCCTTGCGTCGATCTCTGCGGCATCATTTGCAAAATTTACCTCTTTTTGGCCAGCAGTTGCGAGTAATCTACCAACACGTCGTCGTCTTCTGCGTCGCTCATAATGCGAATGGGTGCATGAAAAAACTTGCGAAAAAGAGCCTACTGATTTGGGATGTTACCAAATGGAAAATTTTTTCATCATTGAATAACCGCGCATAATCTAAAGCATCGCTGGGTGTGCATCCTTTTCCCTTTCTATATATACTTTACGTTTTCAAAGGATGGTATACACGAGAAGAAGGTCTTGTTACAAGTGTGGCAATGGTAAGCGCTCTTGGAGAAGCATAGCATGAAACAAAAACTGACATCTGCGTGCTAGTGGGTCACTTTGCAACTGACTGTACAGAGGCAGAAAGACTTTGTTATAACTGTAAGCAGCCTGGCCATTTGAGCAGCGAATGTACTGAGCCCAAGTTTGTTCAACCCAAGACATGCTACAACTGTGGAGAAGGTAATTTGGATTCGTCTGGGGGAATCTTTTGATAGCAGAACTAACAGTGTTGCACTAGCTGGCCATCTCATTGCCGACTGTCCCAATCCTGCAGTGCCCACTGCTACTGCTACCCACGTCAAAAAGGAAAAGCAATGCTTCAACTGTCAGCAATATGTAACGTATTCTACAGGCAGCAGACGCTGTGTGGCATGTCGTGTTGATGCTGATTTACGTAGGGCCACATTGCAAGAGACTGTACAAACGAATCCCAACCTCGCCAACAAGCCGCTGAACCAAAGCAGCCTCGATTCAAGCAAGTCATTTGCCACAACTGTGGAGGCATCAACCACTATGCAAAGGACTGTTTGGCCAGCGATATTGTCTGCTACAACTGCAAGAAGCATGGCCACATTGCGCGTGAGTGCCCTTTAGCGACCATGTCTGTCCAACCCCACGCCGACAGACCTGTCAAAGCATGTTACAACTGTGGCAAGCCTGGCCACATTGCCCGCAACTGCCCCATCGCCAAGAGAGAAAGAGACGAGGAGACGGACGAGACCGACAATGAGACTGGAGACGACGAGGAGGAGGAGGAAGAGGAAATCACTGATTCAGAGCTATCCGGCACAGAGACTGAATCTGACCAAGAGCACACAGCTTAAACTTTGTAGTTTTTGTAATAAAGCATGCATCATATATACACCTGCTTAATCCTTCTGTTTGCTGCATTTGCCATACACGGACCAGCCTATTTATTGTGGTGGATTCCCTTTTTTTCTTTTGTATTTCATCCCTTTTATTGCGTTCAAATATGAATCCTGCTGGACAAGAATTGAAGAGCACCAACAGACCCATCTACGGCGCCGACTCCATACGCATCAATGACACCATCTACGTCTATGGCGGCTTCTACAATGTGGCTCCGTGGAACAAGGAAGCCCTGTGGACACTGGATAGCTCCCTCAGCCGGCTGACACAGGTAGAGACAGATCCCTACGCCTCGCCCGCTGTGATATACCACTCGCTGCAGAGCCTGAATGCATCCACGCTCATCACATTTGGCGGCCATCTCAACGAACACAACCTGACACCTCCCGCAGAGCCAGAGTACCTGCGATATTACCAATTCAGCTTTGACTCGAAAAAGTGGACGCCACTGCAAAAGAAGAATGCGACAATAGAGACGCCCCTTGAGCGATTCTGGCATACCACCAGCAAATCAGACAATGCCATTTACCTCTATGGCGGCATGAATATGACTCACGGCTTACATGATTTTTGGCGCTACAGTGCAGAGAGGGATGGCTGGACCAGACTACCCGACGTAGATGCAGCCAGATGTGGACATACATCGACCATGATGGAGTTAGTATATAGAGTCGTTGAGTGAAGGGGAGGGCAGGGAAACGATGCTCACATTGTGTTCTTTTGTAGCGACGGAAGAATGGTTGTTTTGGGCGGCTACGACTGCTCGAATGCATCACTATTGGCACAAACTACGAAAAGCTTATTTTCACTCAATACAGCCACTGTGTATGACACAAAACTGAATCAATGGTACCAGCAGACATTGAAAGGAGACATTCCGCAAGCCAGAACTTTCCACACAGCAGTGAAATGTAAGTGTGCAGCGCTTCATATCAGCTTTTAGACTAAATAAGAAGAGCTTCTGCTGTAGCAACAAGGGACAATCGCATTGTCATATGTGGAGGTAAATGGACCCACGACTGTTTGCAGAATTCAGCTTGTCATTAACGCCAGTTCACAGGACAGAATCAAGAAATCGAGCCGTTTCAATCCTATCTGTCTGGAGAGCATGCTTCTGACATGACGGCAATACTCGACATGAACACATGGGAGTGGCACATTCCAGACGCTTCACCCTATCAGCCCTTTCCCAGGTCGCATGCCATAGCCAACATTGTCAATGAAACAAGGATGGTTTATGGATTTGGTAGTGTGCTTGTATAGCAAATCTCTCGTCAGCCATGGTGCTAACCATCTACACTTAGGCATCAACTACCACACTGTATACGACGGCTTGTATGTGTTTGACTTGGAGATCAATCAATGGCTGCCACCTGCTGATGTAGTTCACAGCGTCAGTCAACACTACTCTGTCGGCTTGATTGTCGGATTATCCGTCTTTGGTGCGATTGTCGGATCAGCTTCGGTAGTTTTGCTGGGCTACTGGCTCATGAAACGACATGGATCGACTATACACAATCTGTTTACCAGCATAAGACGAAATATATGGAACCCAAGGTAAGCGTGTCCATCACTCATGTACAAGGAGACACTCTCGTTTAACTCTTTTTTTTTTTTTTTTTTATCAAATCAGGCCAGGGGAGCCTCTGTGGGCAGAAGTAAGCCGACTTTTATTTCGCTTTTTATTCATGGCTATCTTCATTACCATGACTACAGTCTTGGTTCTACAAGTGCAAAATAGCCCCATCATAGATCAACAGTACTATGAACATAGCTCTGATTATACAGTAGCAGCGCCAGGTAATACGAAAAGGACGCCAAGCTAAGCATCAAGCTGACTCAAAGTTGTAGACATCAGATTTTGCTTTGATGGCTGGGTGGACACGGCAAGTCCTGTTCTCCAATGCGCCACTGACTTTGGAGAATCATGCAACAATCACTTGATCAATATTACTGAAAACGTCAAATCCGATTTGAATTATTACGGCACGAAATTATCCTGTCAACTATTCAGACCACCGAAAAAGACATTCAAGCTAGGAAGAACAAACGACCGTATAACGCAAAATGGCTCCTTTCTGAAATTCTACTACTATGGTCAACCCAGCAACAACAGTATATTGCATGTCGAATTATACCACCCGGATCATGATGCAAATCTCCCCGTATACAACATCAGTGGAGAATTTGAATGGTATAGCTCGGACGAAAATGCCAAGTTTCAATCCTCAGAGCAGATGAATCTCAAGACGGAAAACATATTTGAAGTACGCCCTACTGATGCAACACGTATTGGATATGAGTTATTGGAACGTCAGAAAATGGATGGCAGTGCCTGGAATTACATTGGATTTGGTTCAAAGCGAGCATCTCAATACCATCTCAAGAGCAATCAGATGAGCGCTGATGGCGAGACGACGTATGGAACAAATCCACAGCCTCTGGGTTCTTTGTACGTATATCCTTTGCGCTACGATGTCACCGTGATGCGAGAACAAAGGGCATTTACGCTGGTAAATGGAATGGGCATTGTGGGTGGTATCTTTGGCCTTATTGTTGGATTTCAGGCAAGTTTGTTTGGCTATCGACCTAGATCTCCGTGGGGTATAGTGCATCGCTGGTCCGTTGGTTTAATGAGGCGGTCATTGTTACAAGGCTTAAGGGCTCGATTTCCTACAACAGACCAAGTCCATATTCCCATTGTCCATCCAGTCCATAGGCGGTTCTCAGAAGCATTGCTTTCAACATCTCCCATTACTTGCGCATCTCCAATCAACAATGCACCAAGAAAAGCTCAATTGGCGCACCACACAACATTTGAAGCAGAAAAAGAAAATGATATTGTTACAATCACATCCCAGAAAAAAGACTTTTATATGGGCAATGATGATGAAGAAGAAGAAGAAGAAGACGAAGCAAAGCGAATGGCTCGTTTGGAAGAGAGGTTACATGTATTTGAGCTTTTGTTCCAAGCTTATTATATAGACGATGAAGTGTTTAGATCATTACAAAATGCTCAAAAATAAACTTGTTCCCTAATATTATACGAGTAATAAAGGGCGCCTTTTGCAAACAACATTTCACTGTAGATACTATACGTTGTTGACGTTTTTAAGACTGTCATTACAAAAGTCTTTTGTCACTGTTCTGTCTTCAGAAATCAATGAAGTAATGATAAACTAAGAGCACTTTATTATCACTTTATGTTCAACGTTTCAGCTAATCCCATCGCTAGAACGGGCTCGACACACACAAAAATCCTAGAAAAAAAATGCGAGGGTTTCCCTCTGTTTTTTCG
>JAXQGS010000144.1:0-30182 GCA_037040325.1 Mucor sp. M7501 | reverse complement strand
AGCCCTCAAATGTATTTACCACTGTAAAATCAAGAGTTTAAATCGCTTATATCTCGCCAACGAAGCGCGATCTCGGCCTCAAAACAGGTGCAATTGTGTTCTACGACCTGACATTAGGCTACGGATCACTTTTCAGCAACTTCTTGGGGATCGAGTTGATGATCGATTTTTGGAAAATTTTGCCTTGTACTAGCAAGGGAAAAATTGATGATCTTGAATGATGGAAGTTTTCACCTCGAAAATGACGTTTTCTACTAAGGTGTTCCTATGCTCAAAACAATCGTAAAGAAGCATAGGAGTATGTAAAAGTGTCTGCAGATCAATTTACTATAGTGTTTGTAGACGTTTCCTCCAAAAACGTGTTTTGCATTTTTTGGCAGTTACTCCCCACAGACTAATGGGATCGCTTTGAAATTAACACCATTGGACTCCTCGTTCAATTTTGCATGTATAGGTCTAGAGAAATGCCTGTTGTTTTAGTAGAAAAATCTTGTGTAATTGCCCCTGAAAGATTTTGGGAAGGATTTCCATGGTCCTTCGAGGATTTGGGTCGATGTTTTTCAGGTCCCAAAAAAGTTGAGCAAAGGTGTCAGTAAGTAACTGCTAGCTGAAAGCAACTGTTTGGAGTTATTCTGACGGTCGGAAACGGTTTCTAACACGAGAAAACGCGGTACAAACCTATCCAGATTTAGCTGTGATTTGCATACATTTGAGTAACAGGACGAGGTTATGCCAATATGCTGTCTGTCCATACATGAACTATCCACTGCTGCAGATGTGGAACAACACCCAGGGGTCGCATCATTAGTTACAAGTGAGTTATAAAGGCTCTCACATCATGACAAAAGCCAAAAAAAAGAGATTTCAGTATATACATATTAATGAATCCTGAAGAAAAAAAATGAGATCAGCATTCATTTTCTAGTTTGATTGAATACATACGACGCACAATACTGAATGCTACTCCACAGAAAGCAAAAGTCGTAGTACAACATATTACCCCTTTTATTATACTTCAGCCAAATCAAAATGGTTCCGTGGATAATCAAATTGGTGACACCCAGTTGAATGTCCTCTTTACTTACCCCACGAAATATATCTACAATTTAATAAAAGTTGCATGACTAGTTGGAAGAATCTAGTTCACAGATGTTGTGATCAAGTATTCAATGAGGAGCTCAACTTGTTGGATAAACACTCACTGCCAAACGAGACCATGTGATTGTAATAGACATTCGCGCTTATAGTAAGACAGCTATCTATGATGTTCTATATGTGATCCATAGAAAAACTTTGGCGAGCAGAACATATCTAACTTTGCTCCATGGCATTCATCTTGGTAACCAAGGCGATCTCCGAAATCAGCTAATGCAGCTGTTTATTCCCAGATGTAATATATGATTCAGTGAACTGTTCTAAAATACATATGCTGAACAACTGTATCGCTGGATTTGGCATCAGTGAATGTCTAAAGATGACTGCAACTTGCTCTGGCTTTTTGCCAACTCGGTGTCTAATAATGCAAGACTCATTTATAGCAAACATGTAATCCTATACATTTCGTCAGTGTAATCAAGCTGATTACCTGATGTTGTGCCATCACTGGGCCGAGTGATTACCAAATCAAGGTCCACTGTGCAGGATAGGGTAACATGGAAAGAAATACTAGTAGATCCAAAGGGGCGGTTTCCTAAATCTCCCAAAAAATAGTAGATAACGTTATACCACCTGATATTCTTCTTTTGAAGTCTTATTCATCTGAGATACACGCCAATGGATAAGCAAAGAACTAACCGAGCAAACGGTGCAACCTTCTGACCAAGCCAAGATGGAGAGGGTTCAACAAAAGGGTCCTTGCTTTTATTGATTGGGTGATCTACAGCAAGGGCCAGCAGTTCACACGGGCGCGCGCAGTTGAGTCTTAATGGGATTCCCATGCTCAACAACCAACGGGCCAAACGTGAAAAAGAAAAAAGCTTAACTCGCTGTGTGCAACTGTAGGACAAGCAGGAGCCATGGAGGAGCCTTTCTCTTTAGTATAAAGTGCTCTTGTATTCCCTTTGCTTGTGGATTTCTTTCTTTCTCTTTTCAGTTAAAAAAAAAACTGCAATGATTGATTTTACAAAGGAAGCAAGCCAGTCGCTGATCTCTACAACCAGCAGTGCCATGTCGAATTCATTGATGCATGCCAGCAGCATTAGTCGAGCCAGCTCATTCTCTCAAAGCTCCAGTGAATCAGAGCCGTTCAATCTCAAGTTTATCACAGAAGATCAGACGTATTTCAGCCAACTGATGGAGGATTTGTCCATAGTGGACAACATGTACGATGCGTTTGACTATGACACGGAATCATCCAGTTCATTCGGTAAAAGCTGCGAACAGTAGTTGCATTTCGAGATCAAGTAGACTGACTTTCTTTATACGTTATAGACAGACAGGTGCTCGACATTGCACGACAAGTCTCATTGAAGCACCAAGTATTGAACCAATTACTGCAGTCAGAGATTGATTACCTGGACGATTTGTTCACATTCCACGAGATATACACTTTGAAAATACAGCCATGGCTGCTCAATGCCACCGACAAGGACCTCACTGCTAAATTTCTATCCTCACCGTACAAAAGCCAACTCCACAGCATGTTCCAGAATATTCACACAATAGCAATGACACACAAAGCGTTTCTTGTCGAGCTAAAAGAGAGGTATGATAGTAATAGACAAAGTAGTACAATTCAAAACCCTGTACTTACCCTCAATGTAGGATACGACTTTGGGGACCAACACAGCTTGTATCTGATATTTTCAGTCATCTTGTACGTTGTTTATCTAAGCATAATGTAGCACACGTCTTCTGAAACTGACTCTTTCTCGCCACACACACACACACACACAGTTTTCTCATTTGAATGCTTACGAACCATTCATGCTACATCATCCGGATTATGTCATGGCTCTAGATACCCTTTATCAATTACCTTGCTTTACAAAGCTCATTCAGGTGAGAGGTTGCTCACATGCCGCATTGGAGGAATCCCCTGGTATTCATATCTTGTTAAATCTACATACAGTCCATCACAGAGAAACATGCCGTAGTCAAGGTGCAAGATATTGTGTACTGCCTTCATGTGCCGTTGCATAGACTCGCTGCCTACAATAAAGCATTGAGTCAGTTGAAGCGGTACAGCGATCCAGCCTATCCAGATTACACAGCTCTGCATAGTGTGTCGAGACAGTTTAAGCGCTTGGAGAGCGAATGGGCAGACAGGTGAGTGATTAGCAAAGCTGTTGGCATACGGATGTAGAGTCACTGACTGGCCAGCAATGTATCCACAGAGTCCAGGATTGCCAATCGCACTTGATGGTCCTAGAGGCCTCCAGAGCAATAGACTCGTGTCCTATACAAGTAACACATAAACGCAGATTGCTGCTATTTGCAAACCTGATCAAAGTGGATCTAGATGATATTACACTGACATCAGACACACGCATGTACTTTTTGTACAATGACTCGCTCATCTACTGCAAAAAGATAAAAGACAACAAAAAGGGCTCCACAGCAGCAGGCAACAAGAAGCTCACCTACAAGGGCACGCTCAATCTCCAAGGCGCTGATATCCGACTGCTGGCACCCTCCTTTTGCGCCAAAATGTGCGAAGTAAAGAAGCCCTTGTTCCGTATCGGCAAAAAGTCGTCTTCCTCTTCTGACACGAGCTCATTACCAGGAGCCGAGGCATTTGGCTTTGAATTGGTAACATCTGAAAGCAACCTCGATGCCATGTCTCCTTTACATCAAAACTACCAATCTGCCATGGCAGGCGCAGGTGCTCCTATTCGCAGACGACATGTGTTGAGAACAAAATCACAGCAAGACCAAAAGACATGGTTTGAAACGATTCGAAAAGCCATTGCTATTGCCAATGCCCAGCAATAAAAATGTCATGACAAAAACAGGCTTATTTTTTATTTGATTTGGATGATTTTGCCAATGGTGTGGATGAGGGCACAACGCCTCTGTTGCCCACACTGAGGACAACATGTGCATTGCCTGTGCGTTGTTGTCTTTCCAATAAAGCACCCGCCAAGTTGTGAGGTGTATCTGTGCTGCTCATCATATTGAGTTTGCGTTCTTCTTCAATCTTTTGCATTCTCTTTTCAGTCTTGGTCTTGCCAGATGTCTTGCCGTGGAACTTGTGAGACATGTATCTAAAGGCTTCAGCTGTCTTCATGACGCGGCCTGTATCATCCGTGTACTCCAAGTTGACTTCAGGCTTGTAGTTTTGCATGGCCAATTCGTACTCGCGCATTCTTTGCGCTTCCTCTCTTTCGCGCTCTCTTTCTCTTTCACGCTCCATTTCACGCTGGCGGTCGCTGTTACTGTCTCTGCCGCTTCTTCTGTCGTGGCCTCTGCGACGCTCCTTTTCACGTTTCTCTTCCAGTTCGCGAAGTCGCTCCTTCTTTCTCTGCTCGTTTTGCCATCTAATTTGCTCTGCAGCAATCTTATCGCGCTTGATTTGTTCTTCTGTGGGTTTAGCAATGATACCTACACACATAGTTCTATTAGCACGCTTGCCATCTACCTGTCATTCAGCAAGTAAGACCTACCCTTTTGGTTCAGCAGATTCAGTGTAGCTGCAAGACCACGGCTCACCAAGGGCTCCTCCACAATGACTTCAGGCTTGACCTCCTCCTTGACATGTGCGTCTTCTTCTTTCTCGGGTTCTGCCATGGCAGTATCTTGATCTTCTACTTCTTCCATCTTGACATCTCTGCTAGGCGTATCCTCGACTGTATGCACCTCGTATTCAGCTTCAGGCTCCACCTTGACTTGCACTTCGTGATATTGTCGTTGTGCTGGTTTAGACGCTGGTTCTTTTGTTTCAAATGTTGGGATGTTGTTGCCTAGCGCATTGACAAATTCAGTAGCTTCGGATAACACCAATCCACCCTCATCGTTGTCTTCCTCCTTCATTTGGTCATTCTGCTCTTCTCGAATCTGCTTTGCAATCTCTTCGGGCGTCATCTTTTTAAACAGCTTGTTCTTTTGCTTGTTGGCAATTCTTCTGGCTCTTGCAAGAGATGCTTGAAGATCGTCGTCGTCCACAAAATTGGCATCAGGGTCTATTGTGCGGGATCTAGGCTGCGAAGTTGGTTCCTCTGTAGTGGCACTAGAAGCAGTTGTAGCCGTGGTTGATATGTTGAGGTCGTCTTCGTCCTTGTTCTTTCTTCTCATCTTCTTCTTTTTCTTTGACTTGGGTTTCTTGAATGTTGCATCTGCTTCTTCTTGGGTATAGTAATCTTTGATTTCCTGCATCTTTTCGTAGGATAGCGTCTGTTCCTTTAGCTTTTGAGCCACTGTCTTTTCATCTGCTTCCTCCACCACTCGCTTGACAGTGCCAGACTTGCCAATAACAAAACCACCCTCTTCTTCGTCTTCTTCGTACTGAGGCAGAATGCTGGACTTTTTGCCGTTGAACTGATCATCGTCGTAAGGATTGTAGCCCGGCTTTTGCTTCTTGGCTTCCAGGTTCTTCTTTAAGCGCTCGCGATCCTCCAAATTCACATTACTGAGCTCGTCGGCATCGTCGTCCTCTTCACCGAGGATATTGCGATCCTTCAATGTCAAGATGGTCTCGCCTCCTTCCTCAAATTCAGACAAGGCATGGCTTACTTTGAGACCTGCGAGGTGTGCTGCGTCGTAGGATTGATACTCTTTGTCCATTTCCTCCAATTCTCGAGCTCTACGTGCTGCTAAATCTTTCTCTCGTTTTCTGCTCTTTTTGATCCAGTTCAGTGCACTGTCGCCCTCTTCATCATCATCGCTGGCCTCACCGAGACCTTTGCCTTGCAATTTAGCATAATTTCTCTTGCGATTCTTGGACCTAACGAGATGAAATAAGTAACTCGCTTCAAGCAAAGATGATGTTGCTTACTTTTCAATGTTCTTTCTAATCTCTTCTTCTTTGGCACGTCTTTGCTCTTCTTGCTTGATCTTTTGATAGTTGTCGTAAGCGTTTTTATCAGGGTCTACCACTTGATCGTCAGCGTCGCCTTCAATAGCCAAAGGAGGGAGCCCCAACTTTTCACGAAGTGCACTGGATGATACATGTGAGTTTCCTTGCAGCAGCAAATAGAGTGCAGTTACTTACTTTGTCTCTTCAATTGAGATGGATTCAGCCATTGTCTAGTAAATTTGGTAAAAGAAAAAAAGAGAAAAAGCAAAATGAAAATGCGCGCGCATGCTGAAATTTATATGATTAAATGTGTGGTGCTTGACTTATAGGGGGCTTGGACTCAGTACTTATGCTCTCTGTGACATGCAATTCTGCGTCGAATGCATGATTACCAGAATCCAACTGTCTCTTTCCTGTTCATCAAGACATCACTAGATACAGCTATCAAGTCTATTGATGGCCAAAGGTAGAGTATAACATGGACAAGGGGATCAGTCATTGAAATGATGCTCTTTCAGATCTGTATAAACGCTTCAACATGACGTCGTTTTGAATTGAAGAGGAGCATATCACACCAAACGTGTCCATAAGCCTGTCAAACAAGGCTCTGTCCTGTGTATATATACTTTTTTTTTTGTCTTTATCAAAAGCAATCGCATGTCTTTTTCACGCAACTTGGTCGACCTCTATGTACTGGCCAGCGCTGTTACCAAGGTCGGATCGTGTGTGATTGCCAATCAATCCGCTGCGATATGTCTGCATGTAAAGACATCCAGCATTTTGAATCCTACAACCATCATTGACGAAACACCACAACCAGCTCCTGCTCCTGCTCCTGCGTCCACTGCGCAAGAGCAGCTTCAGGGCAAATTACCACCACACACCAAAGTACCATCATCCAATCATACAACTGCTATTGAAGTGCCATTCCCTGGATTTGAAGAGAACCCACCTCTTGTTCCACCACCCACCAATGATAAAGATACCACCACAAAACCCATCTCGCCAGCAGCTCCTAGCATGAATGACACGGCTGTGCCTAGACCCGAGCCCAGCGTGCCCCAACAAGAGCCAGTAAAGGCAGAGAAGCCAAAGATAGCAACACCTGTTGCTCAAGACGTTGTCAAGGAGGTGGAGCAAATCGTCCAAGAGACAAAACGCAGAGAGTTGAAGGAATCTCGCATCCCTACTTCTCGATTTGGTAGACTTTGGAACTACGGAACACTTGCCACTGGCATGGGCATGGGCGCAATCAATGAATCGTTCAAGCGAGCCACTGGATTGTCGCAAGAGAGCTCTGGTAATAGTGTAAAAAAAGGAAGAGTGGATTGGATGGCATTCATGCTAACTCGCAGGAAATGTAGGTTCAGTCATGTTGAGCGAGGGCAATGTCAACCGACTCGTCGACAAACTGTCTCGTATGCGGGGAGCCGCACTCAAGATGGGACAGATGCTCAGTATCCAAGGCATCCAAGCAGCAGGCGACAAGACGGGGCTGCCACCTCAGTTGGAGCAAATCTTACTGCGCGTGCATGACAGCGCCAATTACATGCCTCGAAAGCAGATGGAAAAGGTGATGGCCAAGGAGCTCGGTGGAGACTGGCAATCCCACTTTAAGGACTTTGATCCCATCCCTATTGCTGCTGCCTCCATTGGACAGGTACACGCCGCTACACTGGCGTCCACCAACGAGCCTGTCGTCATCAAAGTCCAGTACCCGGGCGTTGCAGAATCCATCGACAGTGATTTGAGCAATTTAAAGGCACTGGTGACGTTTAGCAACTTGCTGCCTCGTGGACTCTATCTGGACAACACCATCAAAGTGACAAAGGAGGAGCTTGCGTGGGAATGCGACTATGTCCGCGAGGCCAACAATGCCATCAAATTCAAGGAGCTGTTGGCCGGCGATGACCGCTACAAGGTGCCCAGCGTGGTCAAGGATCTGTGCACAACGCGTGTGCTGGTCAGTGAGCGGCTGCAGGGACGCGTGCTGAGCAAGGCAGTGGAGGAATCACAGGCGATTCGCAACGAGCTGGGCGAGCATCTGCTGCGTCTCTGTCTGCGAGAGGTGTTTTCGTTCAGATTCATGCAGACTGACCCCAACTGGTCCAACTTTTTCTACAACAAGAGCCAGATTGAGCTGCTGGATTTTGGCGCGTGTCGTGCGTTCCCCAAGGAGTTTCTGCAGATCTACGGCCGTATTCTCGTGTCAGCAGCCAACAACGACCGCGAGGGTGTGTGGCAGTACTCGAAGCAGCTGGGATTTGTCACGGGCTACGAGACTGAAGTGATGCGCAATGCCCACATTGACAGCGTCATGGTGCTGGGAGAGCCGTTCCGAGCAACAGCGCCCGACAACTATGATTTCCAGAGCCAAACCATCACACAAAGAGTGCGCGAGACCATCCCTGTCATGCTGAGACACCGCCTCACGCCGCCACCCGACGAAACCTACGGCCTCCACAAGAAGCTCTCGGGCGCCTTTTTGCTGTGCACAAAGCTGGGCAGTCGATTCGACACCAAGGCAGTGTGGAAGGAGGAAGTGCAAGACAAATTCAACATGTAATAATAATAATAAAAAAAAGGGGGCGTTTATTTTGAATCTACTGCTAGTACCATCCAGAGCCAGACGCCACTGTTGCCTGCTTTTGTCGTGTGGGTATCGTGGAAGACGCAATGTTGTATGTCTCAATGATGGCGTGGAACTCTTGTATCGTGATGCCCATGATGATCTGCTTCTTGGCAACAACATCCTCCAGACTCTCTACCACCGCAGGCTGATGCACACTGACGATGGGCTGTCCAGAGCTCACGTCGATGCCAGCAATGCCCTTTCTTGCCAGAAACGACACATAAAAGATGTTTTCAACCGTCTGCGAAAAGGAGGTGGGGTTTGTCACAAACTTGAAGTAGTTCATAGGGCCCTTTTCCTTCAACACGTTAAAGATGCTGTTGACGCATTTGGCTGTCTCGTTCTCTTGCTTCTCAATGTCCTCTGACTGCAGTGTTGCTACCTGCACCAAATCCTCCTTGTTCTTTACGATTCTGGCACTATGCGTCCTCTTGATCTGCTTGCGCTGCACGCCAAGCGCCCCCAGCATGAAATCCATGGTGCGGACTCGTTTGCCAAAGGTGCAGGCCGTCTGGCCCACATGCTCCCAGTCCAAATGGTTGTTGTTCTCTCGGGCTTGATTTGCAAAGGTCACTACTTTGGCCACCACTTCGTCTAAATTCACCTCGTTCTCGGCTCCAAAGTTGACGTTTTTGGTCTTGTCTTTGTGGATGTCTGCAATGGTGCGAACAAATCTTGAATCCAACACTGCTTCCACTGGGTTTTTGACTGGTGCGATTTGGAGATTCAGCACATATATATATATACACACACACAGAGGCACGCTTACCTGACTCAAAGAGCACGTTTGTCTTGGCAATGGTGTTGTAGAGTTTGCTGCTGCCGTTCTGCGCTACCATCTCCTTTCGATTCTCTGTCCATTTGATGTGTGTAAGCATCACGGCA
Source organism: Mucor sp. M7501 (assembly GCA_037040325.1). Classification (NCBI taxonomy): domain Eukaryota; kingdom Fungi; phylum Mucoromycota; class Mucoromycetes; order Mucorales; family Mucoraceae; genus Mucor; species Mucor sp. M7501. The sequence continues at coordinate 20,712 of JAXQGS010000144.1, read as the reverse complement.
TTTTATCCTACAACAACATCTACCTTGTGTCTTTTCGCTCAGGATTCTGTACTTGTTTCGAATGTCACGTCGCTCGGCTTCGTTCTGATGAGGGTCATATTGGTTGGTGTTGGTTTGCGAGTCAATGTAGACGGTGAGCTCCTGGAGGCCTTGATCTCTTTCAACAACCATTTTTTTCTTTGATTATACACAAATGTCAAAAGCGGAAAGAAAAAAAAAAAGAGGGCGTTCCACATCACGACCATTTTTCTTTCAATCAAAATGTGTCATGGGCGTCACAGGCTGTGTCTACAGAAGCGCGTTCACTATGCGCACATACTGTATTTGAGAAGCTCATTGGTCTAAATACGCATGATATTTTATTCAGGTTCTATTAGTTTAGCAGCTCCTTGACTTTGTCCAGGATGGAGGCGTCTACTTGGCTGACCAGCGAGCTGAGGTTGGGTTCATTTACAGTTTGTCGAATAAGCTGAATGAGGTCAATGGTATATACTGGATCACGGTGGGAGAGCGCATGCTTCCTGGACTTTTCAGCACTGTGTTCAATCTCGTAAATGTCTCCTTCAAGATCAATCTCGCTGTATAAAACACTATGACAAACACACGTTAGCTACAGTGACTCTATTGCTGCCAGAAAAGAGAGAGAGAGATACTTGCTCTGATCCATCGCTGCCCTTGACATCGGGCCCGACGCTTGTCCAGACATCCATGATGCTGGGTAGTTTGGATGTCACGGTGGGATTGCCAGTCAACACGAGATTTGTAAAGCCAATGCACGCTAGTTTTCTGGCTCTTGCTTGGCTGGCATTTTCAAACTGGATCGACAATGAAGTTTAATACCACCGCCTAGCAGTAGTCATAATACATGAACACTCACCTTTTCGAGCCATTTATCAAGAATGTTGCTGAGGAAATCGCCTTGGATCTGTTCCTGCTGAGCTGTCAGTTGAATCACCTGAATCACAAAATGAGCGTCGTAGATGGAGATGCGAGCAAACAGATTCATGCAGTTCATAATAGCAAATCCGAAAATCTCGTTTTCCACCAGCACGCGCAAGATGTTGGCCATCAAGCCAGACTGAACCAGTGGCTCGCCAAACAGCTGCAGAGGAACACTCTGAAGCGCCAAGTCGAGCGTGTGCACAATGTAGGTCAGCGCTTGCTCTCGTGAGTGTCCGATTTTGGCTGCTAGTTTGGTAAACAAGATGAGCATGTTGGCAGGCTGCAAAGTGGCTTGGGGATCCAGCATAATGTAGCTGTCGATAATCAGCAGGATTTTGCGCAGGTTCTCAGTGTCGTAGTCTAATAAATCTAATGCGGCTGGCAAGAGTGACATCAAGTCTGGCGAGCTGGTGGGTGTGCTTTGTAGAATGGTCCACCAAAGATCCAGCGAGTCTTCTAGTAGATAAATGTGTGCTTCCTATGTGACATGACAGCCCAGTTCGTTAGTAGGTGTTACATGCTCATTCAGCCATTCCAGATAAAACGTACATTGTTGCGGTCAGTACAGTATGTGATGATGGGAACCAAGATGTTTTGCAATTGCGCTGATTGCTCATTAAGTATCTATACAAATAAAATAAGCAAGTGGCCATTTGGAAATGATTGATAGCAACTTACACTGGTAATTTTGGTAAATGTGACCACAAGAGACGACTGAAGCAAGGGCTCTGTGTTGGGGCCCCACAAGGAGATGAGCAGTTGTACAATTTGTGCTGCAAAGGGGATCATCTGTATACGTGTTGGTAGAGTGCCGCCAACATCATCTCACATGCAAATACTTACATCGGCGCCTGTTCTATCCATAATAGCATTGATATAAGAAATGACCTTCATGGTGGTATCTGATTCCTCGACTTCCTTGAGCAGCGTCAGCAACAGGGACATGGCAGAGCCAAGATAGGGCACCACAGTGCTAATGTCGAAATCCCAATCATCCACGGCTTGCTTGAGTCCATTGGCAGCCGTCAGTCGCACCACCAGATCCTCGTCTTCAGACATTAGCTGCAAGAATATCTCGTAAATGACTTTGCGGCAGTCGGCACTGATGCTCTCAGTGACCCATCTTCCCAGCATCCAGCCGATACGACGTCTCAGCACTTTAAAGTTGGGGTCCTTGTTGTTGAGCTCTGCGACGAGTCTGTTCATGACAAAAGGCTCGAAATCAAGTCTGCCAAACAGCGAATTAACGCCTAAACCAACAGCGCCATACACGGCATCCTTGAACAATAAGCTCTGTTTATCTGTAACAGCTATAGGACAGTGTGAGTCTACCTTGTAGTGTGCATCTGCATACGACGACTTACTTGCAACTCTTTCTACCAAATTCACTATGATAGGCACCAATTGGTCTCGGTACTGACTCAGCAGGTTCATGAAGGCCAATTCTGCGCAAGGTCTCAGCTCAAATTCCCAGTTCTCGGTATCCAAGTTGTTCAACCATCCCTCCGGATCTTCCTCCCATCTGGCGAAATCGCTAGGCGACATGAGCATGTATTGACTGACGAGCGTTTCGGCACAGACATTGACGAATTCCGGTGTCAGGAACTGCTCGTTGATGAGTCGACCTGCCTCGATAGCCAGTTCCTTTTCCTCGTTGGTGACTGACAAGAGATCTGCGCCCAATTGACCCGCATTGTACGATACATTTTTGATCGTGTCTTTGACCAGCAACATGCCCTGCAGCAAAAAGGGCTCAAATACAAGCGTATTCTGATCCTGCGTGCCAGATTTACACTGCTCCACAATATGCGTTCCCTCCACCATGATGTTTTGCCAGTAATATCGAATAATGTCGAGCCACGCTGGACACAGCACCGCTGAGACGGGGTGTTTCTTTTGCAACGAGACGTAGAGCGATCCGTATTCCTCAATGGTCGTTTCCACCACTTGCTTTACATGGCCAGTGTAGTTGATTTGAACGAGTCCATAGCCTAACATGGTCATCATCATCATCAGCACCGTCATTTCTGTGGCTCTTTGCAGTTGTATCTCGTTACTTACGACAGTCCATGTATCGTTCCAAGTGTTTGCGACTGACGTCGAGAAATGTCTAAGCGTTGTCTGTTAGTATGCCGCCCCTCCCACTCTACAGTAAAGCTGTCCATCTTACTCGAGTCTCGTCGTATTTGTGAACATCCCGAATGCCGCTGACCATGAGGATCCGCATGCACTTGACACATGTGCCTACAATGTTGAGTTCCTCCAGCAACGCTTCCTGATCCACATTGTTGTTGATCTGCTGCACTGTGTTGATAGTGCGGTCTACGTAGACGACATAAATCTGAGCCACAGCCTGAAAGATGGTGGGTGCTATCTCTGCAAATTGTCGACGGCCTGACGATAAAAGGCGTGTGCTCAATTCCTGTAACACCTCGCTCAGTGTTTCCAGAACTCGAGAGTGAATCAAGTGTGCATTGTCTGGGTTGTGTGCGCTGGCTGCTTCCATGGATTGAACTAGATTGGTCAGTAAATCTGGCCAGTCTCTAGGGTAATCGAGTCGAGCAATGCGAGAAACGATCACTGCATTTTGTGCTGTAAGCTATGTACACGAATTAGAACCACAGTTGTGTGTGTAAGTGTGTGTTGCATTTCCAAGTTACTTTTTTACTGGGCTCGTCAATGAACTGGAGTAATCTTTCTCGAATGGCTTTCTTTTCCTCTGGAAGAATGGGGCTAACGACAAAATCACAAATGAGTCTTCTAGGTCATGTTGTCTCGTGAGATGGACAAGCTTACTTTTTGGCAGTTCTTCTCCAAAATCTATCAATACCATTCTTGAGATAGATGCCGCTTAGCGTTCGAATATCGTGGTCCACGCTGCGGTCGTAAAAAATATCCTATCGTAAGGGAGGGGGGGGGGCAGCAGCGTCAGTACAGCGCACATTTGGTCAAACGCCATGCTTGTCTACACATTGCCCATGTACCTGTAAGGTGGCAAAGAAGCTGGGCGAGTTTTCCCACTCTTTAAGTAGTCCTTCTGCTTGTCTCATTCGAGCATAGTCTTGAGATGTTGCTTCTCGAAGAACACCAAGAAGTTGACCTTTGGCTTCGCTCATAATGCAATATTGATGTGTGAAAGAAAGGTTTAACCCCCCAAAAAATTTTCCTGGATGCACTTTTTTATATAATACAGGTCGTTGAAGGTCCGAAGAAAGTGTGTTGTTGTATACATCAGGTAGTAGCTAGTCTATCATCCGTCAACTTGTGCTAGCAAACGAATGGGAGATGAATCCGGCATTTTCTGTCCATCTTTAAATCAGAGACATAAGAGACAAGTATAAGTATTCCATATAGAGAACCCATCAGAAACTTACACTCCACACACAAAATCTCCAATGCATTCGAGCTCAGGCACATGGATTGTATATGGAACGCGGCATGATGTTCATAAGCAAGTTGGCAAGGCAAAGCAGGTATCTTATGTACTAGCAACGATACTGAAATTTTATTCAAGGGTCTTTACCATCATGTTAAGTCTCTCCATGACAATCTATAACTGTGGATTTGACTCTTTTACGATGCTGCATGTTTGCACCAACAAAAATAATTCATATACGAGTAGACCAGATGCATATAATACTCATAGCTACTCAAAAGTATGCAAAACAGAGCAAAATCCGGATACATTTAAGCCGTAATTTCTCGCGTTAAAAGTCGTTTCAGACCACCAAAATAGCACCATACAATTGCTTTCATCTAGCATTTACTTACTGACACCTTTGCTCGACTTTTTGGGGACCAAAAAAACATGACCCAAAATCAATCAAAAACCATGAGGTACCCCTCGTCGAAATCATCCAAAATCAAACGATCGCATTTTTCACCTTGAAAATGAAGACTTGTACTATAGCACATATTAAATCAAATTGTTTCTCTCGATCCAAAGCAGCCGTTGAAACTTTGTTTGTGGAACCTTGCTATGGAAAATCTCGACATTTTGGTCAAAATAGCTATTTCTTATTTTGATGGTTTGCTCTATAAGTTATTACAAAACATGTGTTATGGATGGCATCATTGGATCCGCCTTGAAAAGTACTCCTAGGAAGTTTAGGGACGTATTAGATGATCATGACAACTTACATAGTCCAATTTTGCAAAATGGGTCAAACCGAGTTCAAAAAGCTTGAAAATTAACAAATCAGGAAAAAAAATTGGTCGGAGATTCAGCCAAATTTTGAAGCAGTTGTTGGCTTGATAAAATGAACAGGACAATGGATGCAATATAGCTCTGGCCACCAGAAGTAAATCAGCGTCATTACTAAAGAATGTACAACTAGATTCATCATTTTTATTGTCATTATTAGTAGCCCAATACAAATTTTGGCCTGAATGAAGAAAATGCAGCTTTTGTAGTACTATTCATCTAGAAATGGATTAAACCTGCCATACAAACACAAACAAAAAATGACGAAACAGAACGATGAGCAGAGGGGAGAGGAGGGGCACAGATAAGCAAGATGTGCATATTTCTTTCTTTCCCAACCGCAATCATGTTACGACAAATTACCTCTACAAGAAACCAACTTTACTCGAGCTTTAAAAAGGTACATATATATATTCATGCAAAATGAATTGTTCATTCATTCAGCTCTAATACACGCAACATCACACAGACCGCTTTTCGTTCTTTTGCGTCTGTTGCCAGTGTAAGTTGTCTCATCATGTAATGGATTCTCCAACAAAGCACTTGTCTTATTGACGTATTCACTGTTAGACTCACACTGTAACTTTGGTACCTGGAGACGGCGTTGGTCAAGAGTTGTCTGAATCCGTCAAAGCAGTTTTCAAAGCCGCAGAGGTTCCTGTTGAATGGGAGCAGTTTGACTTGTCAGGACACGTATCTCGAAATGATGATTTGATGAAAGAAACATTGGCATCGCTGCGTCGAAACAAGGTTGGACTTAAAGGTATCCTGTACACGCCCGTCTCAAGATTAGGACATGCTTCATTCAATGTGTCCATGAGAAAGGTACATAGTAGAACACGTTATATACAGTATGCTTGCTCGGATGCTCAATGCGAAGTTTGCAGGATTTAGACATTTATGCTTCTATTTCGCTTATCAAGACGATTCCTGGCGTCAAAGCTCGTTTCAGTGAGATTGATTTAGCCATTGTTCGTGAAAATACAGAGGGCGAGTACTCTGGGCTAGAGCATCAATCTTATCCAGGCGTCGTCGAGTCATTGAAACTGGTTACTCGCTACAAGACGGAACGTATTGCTCGATTTGCCTTTGATTTTGCCTTGAAGAACAACCGCAAGAAGGTTACTTGTGTTCACAAAGCCAACATCATGTAAGTGTATAATATGAGGTGCATGTTTGATATACGTCGTGATACTGAGAGTATATTGCTATGCACAGGAAACTGGGCGATGGTTTGTTTCTAAACACGGTTCGTGATATCTTTGAAAAGGAGTACAAGAAATCAGGCATTGTATTGAATGATATGATTGTGGACAATGCCTCTATGCAACTGGTATCTCGTCCTCAGCAATTTGATGTGCTTGTTTTGCCTAATCTTTATGGCAATATTCTCTCCAATGTCGGTGCAGGCTTAGTGGGTGGTCCTGGTATCATACCTGGATCAAGCTATGGACGTGAATATGCTGTATTTGAGCCCGTAAGTCGCCCACCAGTTGGATTGGATCGCAAAGAGTGTTTCTGAAGCATGATTTATATATATATAGGGATGTCGCCATGTAGGTGAGGATATCGGTGGAAGCAACGTTGCCAACCCCACTGCCATGATCCTCAGCTCTGTCATGATGCTGAGACATTTGGGTCTTTTGGATCATGCCAATCGTATCTCCAATGCTGTCTATCTCACAATCCAGAACAATGAGTTCAGAACTCGCGATATGGGAGGACAACAAAGCACAACGGAATTTACAAAGTCTGTCATTTCATCCTTGTAAGCAATGGTTTATTTCTTGGGTTCATCTACTTTGGGTTCAATACGCTTCTCAAGTACTTTATCCACTAGGCCAAAGTTCATGGCTTCCTCTGCTGTCATAAAATAATCTCTTTCTACCATTTTCTCTATATTTTTCATGTATTAAGCCAGTGTTGTCATTGTAGTACACGTTTGATCCAGGACTTACCAATGGTTTCGAGATCACGGATACCAGTGTGCTTTTGGTAAATTCTATTCAATCTCTCTCTCACACGCAAAATCTCTCTGGCGTGAATAGCAATATCAGATGCTTGACCAGCAGCACCGCCAGAAGGTTGATGTATCATGATGGAAGCATTAGGCAAAGCGTATCTTTTACCGGGTTCGCCTAGTAGTAAAAGCGCACTGTGGATGAGTGTATGCCATCATTGTGTCCGTGTTGGCCGACGAGTTACCTGCAGCAAGTAAGAGCGATCCCATGGAACACGCTTGTCCATTACACAATGTAGATACTGGTGATTGGATGTATTGCATCTAGTTCAACCTTTTGAGTTACAGTTTCTCGATCCCCATTCGCCTACCACTTACTGTATCGTAAATAGCCATACCCGCAGTGACACTGCCGCCGGGAGAATTGATGTATAAGCTGATTTGCTTTTCTGTGCTTTCAGCCTCCAAAAACAACAATTGAGCTACAATCACTGAGGCCAGGTTATCGGTGACCTGGATGAACAATGTACTCAGATTTTCGTGTGTATCGCACAGTCATGGCCCTTATGCAACTTACAGGTCCATTCAAGCAGATGATACGTTCCTTTAGCAGACGAGAAAAGATGTCGTATGCTCTTTCACCGCGGCCCTGTCATCGGTAAGGCACAATTAGTATGACTGATGAGTGTATTTTAGCGGTAGATACGCACAGTTTGTTCAATGACCATTGGCACCATTTGTGCATGAGGTGACTCTGACCAGGAACTGATGATGTTGTTGCCTGGTGGTGTAAAGAAAGTCTAGTCCAAAAGGTCAGTTGTGTTGTCTAGTTAGTCTGATGGTAGCTAGCTTACTCTGGCATGTGTAGCGCGAAAGAGCACAGGAGAGGATTTGCGAATGATATTTGTCAACATTGTCTAAAGAGAAAGGTTTACGTGAAAAAGGAAAGAGAAGAGCCAATGTGTGTGTGTTGTATTCCAATCGCGGAGGGGTATAAAATTTATGCCAAATGAGAGCAAGTGGTGCGACAGTCCTCCAAAGCAACACTTTCACATTGACAGTGTATTTGTATACATTAACAAAGATTGACATGAATTATACTTTTTTTTTTATTAGAAATGACACATTAGATTACAAGAGATGATTGTAGTTGGCTGCCATGTTGTGCTGTTGTTGCTGTTGTTGCTGTTGCTGCTGCTGCTGTTGCTGCTGTTGCTGTTGTAATTGCAGTTGTTGTTCCTTCTTCTTTTTGCTGGAACCGCAAGGTCTTCCTCTCTTTTTTCTCTCGGCATCCACACATGTATCTGCTTTATTCAGTCTCACACATCGAGCGCAGGGTCTTTGGACATCGCAAGCAACATGCGACTGTTTGCACGAGACACAGGCTTTTCGAACATACACTTGAGCACCTCTGTTGTCGCTTGCGTTTAAGCCATAAGCAGCATTATTGGAAGACAGAGAGGACGAGGATGACGACGAAGTGGAGAGTGTAGGCACAGGTGCGCCTGGATAGGCATGGTGGTCGTAAGGAATAGGGTAGTTCATGGTAGCTTGCTCTAAGGAAATGCCCATCGCATTGCCGTCTTGATGAAATGCCATCATTGGGTAGGCAGCAGCCTGTGGTGGCAGGGCATGCGCTGCTAGTGCTGGTGGCACCGAGAAGCTCTAAGGTAGCTGTGGTTAATACCACACACACATCACAACCCGCCTCTCTAATGTATTATTACCTGTGGATGTATAGGGTGGCTGTAAGATGTGGGAGGAGTATTGTTGGATGAACAAGACGAGGCATAATCGTGCGACTGTTGCATGGCAGCTTGATAGCGCATCATTTCATATGGATCACCGCCATTCTGGAAAAAGTCAAGATACGCAGGATGAAGGTCAATGGGGTTTGACATGGGTGGAAATGAGTTTGCGTCAAACATGAGCTGTGAAGCATAGTCGTATGTGTTTGGTTCTGGAAATGCGTGCTTGTCATTTTTGGCGGTGTCTTGATGAGGTTCATACATTGGAGCGAGAGAGAGGAGATATATATATATCAAAAGAGAGGGAGAAAGAGAAGGAAGAAAAAGAGGCAATTGCGTAGATGGCTACTGTATTAAATCAAAGAAGTATGTTTGTCTCGAGAATAGGTTTGCTTTTTTTTATGATCTAACTTTTTTGCCCAGCTGTTTGTTTGTCTGTGCAATTCATGCAATCGTTTGATCAAGCAAAGGTAAATCGAAATGAAGGGAAACTCTAGGAGCTTTTTATAGACCCCTTTTCAGGCTGTTGGTGCCATGTATTTGTTGTCAGCTTGAGGTGGTGCTGCAAAAAAAAAGAGGATGGCGTTTGATTCAGGCATCCGTGTACACTGACAAAGGGATACTAGTGTTGGCATTTGACAAGTAGAGTTTCTCCGAGGATCAGTTGTAATCTTATCGAAATTGAAATGATGACCGTATCTTGACATTTGAGAAACTTTCTTGTCTTTGCAGCAGCAGCGTGTGTGTATGTGTGTGTATGTGTGTGTGTGTGTGTGTGGGATGAATCGTAACAAACAAGCAATGGATGTCCACATTTAGATTTGTTTTTTCCCACTTTTGAATAGCATCAGTTGAGTCAAACTGTCATATTTGTATGTGTGTGTGTCTAAATAGGATGACTGCAGAGAAGAGAGACTCCAGGTATTGGCATCTCGACGGTTCCTGACTCACGGAATATTTAATTGTGTCATTGGCTCTGTGTAGGAACTTTTTAGCGTCTCTTTCTCTATGTGTACATGTAGTCTGTTACAGTGAGGTGACACCATGATCAAAAGCACATCATGTAGTCTATTTGTATTTGGGTTTCAAGGGGGGAGGCTGCCAAAAAGCTTACATGTACAAGTGTGCCATATGCAGTAGCCAAATGTGTCATTGCATCATGTCAAAGATTGGGGCAGGACAACCTTCAAAGATGGCTGGTAGTAGTAAATAAGCATCTAGCCCTAGTTTGCAGTCTTTGTTTGCCTCCTTTGACCTACTGATTTGCTCTGCTTCACATGTGTAGCATCTTTATCGTCAGCAGCATGAATTTGATTTCATCATTTATCAGAAACGTACACACGTGATGTGCTAGCATTCATCATTCGTGCTACTACTACACCACACATATTCAAAGCGGCAGTTATAAATGCGAGGAACCGCATTGCTTATCAATCCCTCTTTTTTCTCTCGTTTTCTGCATATACACTCCAGCCTCTTTTCCGGCAGATGATGATACACTTAACACTCGGCAAAATGCACTCTACTATACAATTCTACTTGCTGCTCATGTCACTGGTAGTAGCCAGTGTGCAGGCACTCAACATACAAATGCCGTTTCTTCCCTCCCACAAACCAGTAAATACCCTAAAACTAAAGACAATATACCACCATGCCTCTGCCCATGGACCCATCCCCAATCTCTTTCGCAGACTAGACATCCACAACGACCATGAAATCACCGTCAACCAAGCACAGGATGCTACTTATTCCGTACAAGGCACATTCTCCGTCATGGATAGACCCATCGCTGCGGATATAGACGATCTCGTATCACAGCGAGAATACGGCACGTATGCCAGATGGAACAACCGTGCCAGGTCCATGCATCTAGAATCCACCATTGGTCTTGTACCTGATGTGACGCACAGACCCTCTGTTTTGGCATTGGCCATGATGACCAACAATGCGTACTTGGACATCAATCTGAACAACACCGAGTGGTATGATCTGGGGTCGCCTTGGCAACTGGTAAGCTGACAACCGAGAGTGTAGTTATGGATGGCTAATATGCATCTGTCACAAACACAGAATAGCTCATTTGGATGGGAATCAGATGGTATCAGGGGTCATATTTTTGCGGATGAAGACGATAAATTGGTCGTGCTCAGTATCAAGGGAACAAGCGCAGGTTTGTGGAGCGGAGGACCCACAGGGGACAAGGACAAGATCAATGACAACATGCTGTTTTCTTGCTGCTGTGCGAGGATCAGCCGTGCTTGGTCTCCAGTGTGCGATTGCTATCAAGGAAACGAATACAAGTGCGAGAACAGCTGTTTGCAAAAGAATATACAAAAATCAGAGCTGTACTATGACAATGCGTTAAATATCATTGAAGACATGCAAAAGAGATATAAAAATAGCACGATATGGATCACAGGCCATTCGCTGGGCGGTGCGGTGGCTAGTTTGGTGGGGCTGACATATGGCATTCCTACGGTCACCTTTGAAATACCTGGCGACAGACTGGCATCATCAAGATTGCATCTGCCACATGGTCCAGCAACCAAGAATATGCCTCTGTGGCACTTTGGTCACACGGCAGATCCCATTTTTGTTGGTGTGTGCACTGTAAGTTGTGGGTTGGTTATACCTATGAGGTTCTTAATGTTTGGGAATAGGGTCCTTCAAGTAGCTGCTGGTACGGGGGATATTCGATGGAGTCGCGCTGTCATACCGGAAAAGTATGTGTATGGGATACCGTCAATGACAACGGCTGGCGAGTGGATATCAGATCACATCGAGTGCGAGATGTGATTGAAAATATACTGAAAAAGCCTGAAGAGTTCCCTTTACCAAAGTGTAAAGTGGAGGAAGACTGCGAAGACTGTGCATTATGGGAATACTATGATGATCGCGATGCATTGACAGCAGTTGCATCAGCTGGCTGTATGTAATATATACTATACCTCATCAAATTTCACAAATAAAGCAATACATATACTACTGCAGAGGGTCACAGACAATGAAAGTTGGGATCTACAGTATTATGTATTTGTTGTTATACAATCAAGCTGCAGTGTCTCCCTGTTACAAACATGTTGTCGTTATATTCATTGTCTTTTTTTTTTAGCCATCATATAAATACATTCACGGTTTATCACATTGCTTCTCTTTATCTTTTACTTTTTACCTTTCCTCTCACACAAGCCAAATTTTACTCATTCCCCTACCCATTACACATATACATAGCGTTATATTACTTGCATGTAAGTAAAAACATATCGACTTTGAGATTCTCATAACCGCATGAGACAGTCATGGATACAGAACTGACAACATAGTAAATATTTAGATGGAAGGTTACGATCCTGCAACTACTGTTCTTTTATTTGATGGCCGAATCAGACGCTTGGACGAACTGCAAATGGATGATGTCCTGATGGGACCCGACGGAACACCCAGGCATATTGTGAGACTGCAACAGGTCGACAACGTTGATGGCGTCAATCTTTATCACCTTGTTCTGGCATGGAACCAGACACCACTCATCTTGACGACGAAAACGGTTCAGGTGATAATGAACTTCGCCCCTTACACTACACTGCAGCCAGGTGGCACACGTAGGTCAGATACAATCAGAGCATGGTACTTTAATGGAGAGCAAATCACAAGCAGACGCTTTGCAATCCGTTCACCATACACCCCGGTGTATTATGAAACCCCAGAACTAGCTACTGAAGCAGCTGACAGATTTTTACAGCTGTACCGTGGCCCCAACGCACCTGTGCCAGTGCATAGTGAATTCGCTTGCCCTCTATCGGAAATTCTCAGACACAACAGCCTTCAACAAAGAGAAAAACTCCCTTTTTTTTTACTGATGGATTGCAATTTGAAGAAAGACCTGTGTCTGTCGATGCTTACTTTCTCGGTCTCTGGTTAGGCGATGGTGAAACCAGATCAAAGACCTGCAGTTGCTACTCTGGAGTTGGAAGAAGCAGTGTCCTCACGAACCAGATCTAAAGGCAAGGGCAGAGCACCAGGACAAAGACCAGGCGAGCGATCAGTCCATGGCAAGATTTATTTGCATAGTTATTATGATTGATAATGGTACACTTTCTATTAAAATCCTTCTACAAGCAAAGCCCTTGAATAAAATGATCTACCCACACTATGAGCACAAAGACAAGCACGCGTCATGCGCCAGATCCATACATTGATCCATGGACAAGCAAAGACGAATCCTCTTGAATATAGTTTTGCATTATCAAATCGCATTTCAAAGATGGCACGCACTTGAATTGATGGCAAGACAGCTACCCCCACCACCCTATTTCCACAAAGGAATCAGGTAGTTACGTCGTAAAGTCACACAAGAACAGGTATAGAAAAAGCAACTGGTGGATGATTGTTGTTATTGAGCATTGTTGTGGTTAGCTCCTTTCTTTTTTCTTTCTTTTTTTCTCTTTTCTCTTATTCCTTCTCATCTTCTGATTATGGACACATCTTCAGCTCCCAAAACAGAACCAGCAAAACCTCTTGTCAATGATTTTGACTTGGATGTGGTTGACGAAGCATTGTTGCATCCGGAAAAGCCGGAATATGTGGACCACTTTGGCTTTACAGTGCAAGTAAAGTCTGATCATGAATCGGATACAAGCGACTCTGAGGAGGACGAATTTGAAGACGCTGCCAGCGCAAAGGACAGCAGCCATAGTTCATCAGCACTGTCTGTCTCCTTGCCAAACGAGAAGCATGATACGATACCCAGCGTTACACAGCAAGATGTCAATGAGGCGACCAACAAAAGCAGCATTGCCACAGACAGCACGGATAACGCTGATACCCTGTCAACAGACTTGACTCTACACAACAACAACAACAACAACAACACAGAGGATTGGCAGATGATTTCCAGCATTGAAAAGCTGGGTTCACACACGACAACATCATCAACACCTGACAATGACAACAGACCAACGCATAGTCCTACGCCCAGCACAACCAGTTATTACGATTTACTGCTATCAAAGTTCTCGAGATCTGGGTACCACAACTCCTCAAAACAAGTACAGCTGCAGGAGGAAACATCGCACAATCTGGAGCAACTCAAAGAGCAATCATCGAGGGGAGACATCGACTGGGGTAAAGCACGCACACACAACCATGATTTGCTAAATAGGTTTTTTGACAAACTGATACATAGAGTTTTGGTCATCCGTCATCTCTGATTTCGAGCGTGTCAACCGCACAGAGCATAGCAAGTTTCGATCGCTGATCAGTATTGGCATTCCACCGCAATTGCGAGGCAAGTTATGGCGCATCTTTTCCAACTCTGAAACGGATAGCGATTTGGTGGAGAACGAATATCGAGAGTTACTTGATCAGACCAGTCCGCATGAAAAACTGATCCGCAGGGATCTACCTCGTACCTTTCCTACACTGCCGTATTTCAAGGACAAGGATGGAGAGGGCCAAGAGATGCTTTTCAATGTGATCAAGGCATACAGCTTATTCGATGAGCATGTGGGCTATTGTCAGGGTCTTCATTTTGTCGTGGGTGTGCTACTACTACATGTAAGCTGCAGCAGTATATGTCAAGGAAATGTCCATCGGTAGGCTTACAACATCTTGTTACAGATGCCTGACGAGGCAGCGTTTTGTGTCTTGCTCAAGCTGATGGGGCACTATGGATTGAGAGGTCACTTTACACCGCAGATGGAGAAACTACACGAACACATGTACCAATTTGATCAACTACTACTGCAGCATTTGCCGCAGGTACACCGTCATTTAGATGCACAAGGCGTTGTACCGACCATGTACGCCTCACAATGGTTCATGACTTTATTCGCCTATCGATGCCCGTTGGAGCTTGTTTACCGCGTATTTGATTTACTGTTTGTGGAAGGATCGAGCATCATTCTGAACTTTGCATTGGCTCTGATGAAGAAGAATCAGCAAGTGATTCTTAGTCTCGAGTTTGAATCGCTACTCGAGTTTTTTTCTGGCAGCATATTTGATGCGTACAAAGTATGTTACTCAATTGCAGTTTGCACCAAGCTTGCTAATAACTGTATATACTAGGATGACGCTTATGATTTCGTGCAGGATGCTTATAGCTTTGATATTCCATCAAGGCAGTTGGCAAAATTATCAAAGCAGTACCAGACTGAAGCTGCCAAAGAAGCCAAAATGCAGTCGATAGAGGATGGCATACGACGAGAGAATATTGAACTCCAAGAGCAAATCAAGAAGCTAAAGCTATCCTACCAGACATTAGAAAAAGAACACCAAGATATCGCACAACAAGTCATTAGCTCCAAAATGTCCATGGCCAGTTTGGATGCAGAAAATCAGCAACTAAAGCATGAATTAGCAGTAATGAAGGCTGAAATGGTGAAAATCAAAAACTGCATGGATGATGAACGGCAAAGGCAGTTTGATGAATTAGCGCAACACAATGCCCACCTGGTAGACACAAATTCACAGTTGGAGGACAGACTATCAGAACTGGAGGCCGTTCTGATTGACATGAAGCTAAAGTATGCTGAAAGCGAGAATGATTACGAATTAATGAAGCAAAAGTTGCATGAGGCTCAAAAATTAAGCTCCATGCACCATTGATGTACAAATTGAACCACTACTGATGCAATAATAAAAGATGAATAGTTCTAGATTCGACTATACTACAATGCGGGCATTACTATAAAGTGAAACGAATATGTGGAGGAGCATTTACAATTTGATTATTATTAACAAGTGGTGATTCAAACGATTCAAGTATAATACTTGATAAAAGACAATGGTAGTAAAAGAGGTGCTGTTACAAACATTTACGCACTGTAATTTGGGCGACTACATAAAATTTCAAAACGTTGGAAGAAGGATGCAATGTAGAGAGAGTGTTCTTGAACTTAAAACTCTGTCTATCTCTACACTTGTGAGACACATTGATCTAGGGGTTGATCACAAATTCACGGTTTTAAAGGTATATGTTTGATTGTGATATGATTGCCATGTAGCATTACCAGAAATTCTACAGATGAAATTTTGCCCAAGCCGAGTAAATCCATCAGATGTTTAATGATGCTGACTAGTCTAAAATGCATGTTTAGCATTGTCTGGGATATTTGTAAATTACCGTGCCAAAAGTGTTTCTAACGAGGTCTTGACTATTCTTGTACCAGGTTTTCCAAGTGTTTCAAAATCACTTGACGGGTAATCTTATTCACATTAGAGTAAATGATTGACAAAATCTATATTGTAAAGTACAAATTAAGCTCAACACAATAAATTGTAATTTATGCCGTCTGGTTGTCCCTTTGTGTTTAACGCTTCCCATAAAAAAATACAGTAAGATGCTGAATATCTAAAACGCTAATTATATCACTTTGATTTCAGATTTTTATGCAACTTTTACTGGAGCAGAACTTTAAATGAACACACGAGTTTAATGGATAACAACAATGTCAAGCATCGTTTAAAAAAAAAACTGTGCAAAAGAGACAAATATATCCCGGCCAATGCCGATTGATTGAGAGGTCAAATCGAGATATATAACAATAGTATATATAGTAGAATTCTACTCTTTTAATTAATTCAAATAAAAGAACAATAGAGAAAAGAAAAAACATCAGGTATAAAATGAAAAATAAGACCAAAACAAGTGTATTTAGATGTTTCACCTACCAGCGGTATATAATTATTATATTAAGAAACATCATTCTGTTTGAAACTATACTCAGGACAGAATTACGCTTATTAAATGCACTTCTCTCAGCTGCTCTCCTTTGCAGAGTGGCACTATATTTCTGCTTGCAACTTGCTTCTGTATCTGTTGTTTTGCTATGTAGAAGAATACCTTTTTTTATCTCATCAGCGTTAATTGATTAGCCTGAAATCTGTCACCTGTCAAATAAATATTACCTTCAGGGGAATGTTACACTGTTGTCCTAAAACGGAAAATAATATATAAGCGGGAAAGTTAAAGACGACTTTCGTATGTAATCAAACTTTTTCTTATTGCTTTTGGGATTCTCGCAAATTTAATTAGCTATATGCTTATGTATGTATTCAATGTATACCAGGATAATAAAAAGAAGCAGACGTAAACTATTTAAACAGACTTGCATACGCATTGATTTGTAATTGGCAATAATGGCGTGAGGGAGCTTCTTGGTCATTATTGCTTAAATAAGCAAATGTGTTGGAGGTCTTTCTTCTCCGGATGAGGAGGTCAAAGCGGATGCTTAATCAAATGTTTCCATTAGTTTCCCCCCTCTTTGTTCATTGTCTTCATTTGAAGCTGCCCTTGATTAGATAAAATCGTTAGGCCTCAGGCTGGTCAATATGGGGAGAAGTTGATGTACTTTTGCATTTTTTACAAAAGATACTTGTAATGATTCACATTGAGCATTTCAAAGTTTGTTGTGTCCCGATGTCAATGTCGATTTAACCTCGGCATAAAAAACTATAGTAAAATCTTGGAAAGAAAACCTTAAAATGAGAGCCAAACCAAACAAAATAACTGCAAGAGGAGAGGTACGAGCACATACGGCATATTGGATACCTGCAACCAATACATTCTCTGGTGTAGAGTGAACAAATGATAATGACGAGATATTAGGATAATAATTTAAGGAAAATTTAAGCACATCATGTAATGTAAATATGCTGTGCAAAATCACTGAGGACAAATGTAGCGCTGCTGCTATTCATTCGTTTACCAAGACAAACTTACTTGTTGACTGATGAGTGCAATTCTCATTGTCATACTGTCTATTATGATTGAGCAAGCAAGGCGGGGAGAGTCGCTTACACTATGAATGTCGTATTGGTAACCCGCATTCATCTATAAAGTGCTCCATCATCTTCGGAAGAAAGAAATCCAAGTGATAATATAGACTGGGACCCAATCTTCACATTACTGTTGCAGTTTTTATCATTTGCTATCAGGCATAGTTATACAATCGTTATCGCTAAATAATTTTGCAGTTTTCCAGCTTTCTGCAACAGGGTTGCTTTACCGCGTTCAAGCGCTTTGACACTGTAAGCTTTCTCGGCAAATACTTGATGCGTCTAGCACTGTTTTTAATGGCGTGATTGAACACAGCTAGAAAAAAAAAATCCAAGGAATTCCCTGCAAATCCTTTCTGTTCAGGGACTACCGACGGGGAAGTTTCATTTTTAATAACGAGTATCCTCACCCACAAAGTGCCCTAAATTGGTAATTTCAAACTGCAATGTTGTAAAACCTGGGAAAAGATGGGATGGATCAAGATCTAAGGCTTGTATACCTATATAAATAGAGCCATTGAGATGACTCCATGTCTAAATGTTTCTGTTTAATATCATCCTTCTTTTTAACTAAAATAAATATCTCAAAAAAGTAAAATTTCATCATGGACTCCAAGGAAGCAAGATTCCCCAAGTACATGGTATACTGCGTGCTTATGGCTTGTATCGAAGCCTTCAGTAACGGTTGGGTCATTGGTTCTGCCAATGTTCCTGGCCTCGTCACTCACGAATGTGAGAACGGTATGGAAAAAGTAGCTGCTAAAGGTCTGCCTGATTGTTTGCCCATGAACACTGCCCTTTGGTAAGTCATTCACTCTTTTGATTCTAATTTCACCGTATTGACATTGCTGTTGCTAGGGGCTTTGCCGTTTCTTCCTTCTGCGTTGGCGGTCTCATTGCATCTCTTTTCGGTGGTGCTGTTCAAGAAAAGCTCGGTCGTCGTTTGACCATGATTGTTAACAATGCTGGTTTCATCATTGGTTCTCTTTTGTGTGCAGTTGCTGTTCATCAAGCCATGTTCATCATTGGCCGTATTCTTTGTGGTCTTTCTTGTGGTCTTGGTTCTTTGGTTGTTCCTACCTACATTGGTGAAGTCTCTACCATTAAGGCCAGAGGTACCATGGGTTCTTGTAATCAATTCTTGATCGTTATTGGTATTCTTTTGGCTTCTGTTATTGGTCTTCCTCTTGCCACAGTTCCTCTCTGGCGTGTCAATTACGCTATTGCTGCTTTCCCTGCCATCTTCCAGTCTGTCTTCTTCCCTACTTGTGTCGAAACTCCTCGTTGGTTGGTTGCTCAGAACCGTATTGATGAAGCTCGCCACAGTCTTCAAAAGCTCCGTGGCAATTACAACATTGACTCTGAATTCTTTGAAATGGTTGAAGGTATCAAGGGTACTGCAGTTGCCAATGCCTTGGTCCGTGGTGGTAATATCACTGGTGATGAGGGTCTCAAGGTATCTGAGTCCAAGGAGGTTGGTTCCGTCGATGCCAATAGTGAGGAGAAGGGCAGCAACGATATTGACCACAAGACTTACTCTATGATCGATGTTATGAGAGATCCTGTTACCCGTCGTATCGGTATCACTGTATTTATTCATCACATTATCCAGCAATTGTCTGGTATGAACGCTGTCATGTATTATTCAACCAATATTTTCTTGCTCGCCTTCGACAATTCTCAAAGTATGGCTCAGTTGATGGCTATTATTACCACCATTGTCAATTTCGCTGCTACCATCTTTGCTGTCTGTGTCATTGATCGATTCGGTCGTCGTCCCTTGTTGCTTATCGCTGAAGCTGGTACTTGTATCTTCTCTGTTCTATTGGTTGTTGGCTACAAGACAAATACCCCTGGTCTTTTGATTGCCTCTGTCTTCTTGTATGTTGCCTCTTTCGCTGTCGGTATTGGTCCCATTCCTTGGTTGATTACCTCTGAAATGACTCCCACTTATGCTGCTTCATCTGTCGGTGCTGCTTCTACCTGTATCAATTGGTGTATGAATTTCTTGATCGGTCAAATTTTCCCTGTCATTTTCGCTGCCATTCAAGGTTGGTCTTTCCTTATCTTTGCTGTCATTTGTGCCTTGGCTTTCTGCTTCACTTTCCTCGCCCTCCCTGAAACCAAGGGTCGCTCTCTTGAAGACATTGTTAAAGGTTATGAAAAGCACAAGAATTAAGCTTATTATACACCATTATCATTTTTCATACTTCTATTGTACTTTACACATCTATTATTAATCTTCTTATTTCATCATATTTCAATTGCATTTTATGATATTTTTGTAATGAAAATTTAATAAACTTGGCATTATTCGGTTTTAAATACCTAATTCGTTAGCCAGATGAAGGTATAGCTCATACTTTGAGATGCCTTTCTAATGGAATAGCTACCCAAAAGCCATTTCAATGAATTACTCTTGATGACGGTGTATCCACTCACAATTTTTGTGGCCGTCATTAGTGGTGCTGTCTTTATCCGAATAAATTGAGGCCAATATGAACGTATTCAACAAATCTTTCAATTACAACACCAAAAAGCAATTGTTTCTGCAAGGTGTTTTAGATAAAGGTACCAATCGTTCAATAAAAATCATCGCACATCAAACTACCAAAATTATAATCAATGATGCTAGGACAATAGCTACTTCAAGCCTTCCTTATGTTCAGTACTATCGTATTACTGACTACTCTTAAGCAAACGTCAATGACATTTGCCAGATATCACAACATTACAGGCATTTATTGCTCTTCTCCATCATAATCAACTTTACAAGCTAAACTCAAATGTACAAATACACTTATTTTTTCTATGCTCATAAATTGCATCAGGAATCTTCAGGTCATTTTATACACAACTAAGGTACAATAGATTATTATTGTAATTTAACATCGCTTTTAATATTTCTGTGGAATTATTAAACAAGTTTTTATTACAATGATTACAATGGTTTACAATGATGGTTTATCTCACTTGCTGTCCAGTCTTTCAGCCAATCCGATTGCTAGAATGGGCTCGACACACACAAAAATCCTAGAAAAAAATGCGAGGGTTTCCCTCTGTTTTTTTGTTAGGCGGGG
>JAXQGS010000143.1:0-26749 GCA_037040325.1 Mucor sp. M7501 | reverse complement strand
GCCTTCTTGGCTCAGTTGGCAGAGCGTCTGCCTAGTAAGCAGAAGGTCAACAGTTCGATTCTGTTAGCAGGCATTTCATTTTTGGATGTTTCTCTATTTTCGTGAGACGTTTATAACTATTTTTTTTTTGATGGGTTAGCTGTAGTTGTTAGTCATAAAACTAACCGACACACAATGAAGCTCTTTGCAGAAATCAATAAGTTAAAGCGGACACTATACAGAGTATTCAAAAGATCACATATGTCCCAGCAGGTGTATCCGTCTATTTATTTTGAGAAGATCTCCTTTAACTTCGGCATTTCAGAGCTGCAGCACAAATCGACTGTCGTAGTGCTAATGGACAGCAATGCAAAGAAAAAACATACATATTATCACAAATATCATGACAAGGTGAGTCTCAGGTTGATCTCAATTAAGAAAAAATGTACATCCAAAAGCAAGATAATTGCGTGTGATTCACCTTTGATTCAACTGACAACAGCATACTTTGTGTGAAACTTCTGGCTATCCAAGATATCCGTCTCCATGCCTCAACTGGTCTCAATCTAGCAACGTATGCCTCGGCATAAAGTCATCAGACGGATTAGTTTTTATGCTTCAACTTTAGCGGCAGACAAGAGGCAATAAAGAGAAGATGGATGCCAGTAACGGCGTAAGGTGGTGCCTGACTTGACCTGGGCCATGGTGCTATATAATTTTGGGGCCTTTGATAACATGGCAATGTGAAAAGCTGGGAGTGAGTGGAGAGGGTGTAGTTTAGCACTCCAACATGACAATTTGTTTTTGAACAGTAAAGGCCATGACCGATCGGAAGGTAACAGAATTATGCCACACAGAACTGCCAACAACTGGACTCAAAGCATTGCAAAGATGTTGTAATGATAAGACAGAAAACGTATCCAAGCCAGAATATTGTTGTCAGGGATCACACTCAGGAGGCTGAAAACTAAAGCACGTAGTGAAAGTTTGTCGCGCACCGTAGACAGGGTCGCCATGGAGAGGAGAAATCAGTCGCAGATCCAGGATAGATCGAGGACCCACCAAGAAGGCCGCTGAGCAGAGGGATTCAAGTAGGCAGGTCAGTTATCAGTTGAGCTAGATGGGCGAGACTGGGGGCCGAAAAAAGGCGAGGCACATAGATATAAAGATACATGAGCATAGGTAGAACAGATGAAAACAGTACATGAGTCAAGGTGTAAGGAAGTCTAAAGAGACATGAGGAAGAAGCATGCGTTTGACATGTATCAAATGCAACACCAAATGTGGGTCCGAAATGTCGACTAGCCCTATACCATCATGTTTGCGAGGAAGGCAAAGAGTGTCCCAAGACGCTGCAGGCCAGAAAGGCATGATGTATTGCCTGAAGCCATTATACCATCAAGCCCTTTCGGAAACTCCTCCAAGCGACGCGGCAGTGACTCGTCGGTTGATCATGTCAGTCAAAAAGTTCTGAAAGGCTTTTTCGTGTTTTTTTTTTTATTGACCTCTTTCTACAATATAAACCACTTTTAACATAATGAACACGATCAACGAACGACTTCGGCAGATCCGAGAGAAATCAGACCTGATACTGGCATCTAGTGAGCCAGATCAACTACCTACCGTCAAGAGAACATGGGATCAATTAGAGAGAGAGATAAAGTCCATGGACGAAAGAATCCCGCATTCACAAGAACTCCATGCCAAAGCGTAAGTATGAATACTCGCTCCTTGATATGGACGCATAGCTAATGCATCTGCATACGCTTACTTAGACATTATTTCTTGGCAAGCAATGGTATCAACACTGAATACGCAACAGCACCCATCGATACGAGCAACACCTTTACTCGAGTTGAAGTGGAGGATGATACCAACATCAAAGTACATAGAGTATAATACTGAAGCTTCGTGGGCGCCAATATAACATTTGCAATATAGGAATTCTTGGATGAAGAGCACGAAAAAGCCTTGATCAAAAACATTGAAGCGAACCGACAGCAGGTAAATGCAAGTGGCCACCGCCCATCATGCCATGTGCGCTCATCCCGTTTCTTGTATAGACAAGCAGCGATTTCCAAGCATTTTACAACCAGCAGTTTAATGAGATATTCCAGAGTATAGAAACAGAGCGAAAAGAGGAAGCAGAAAACACTGTGAACTTTCAAGAATTCGCCAAATACAACAGCACATCCGGCATCAATGTAAGCAGCTTGTGGAAAACCAAGTGCAAAAAGCTAATTCTGTGCGTTTGTAGAGAATCAACGAATATGCTGGCGTTATTACCAACCTGAACAACAATCGCTCACAAGACCTGGATTTCGATTTGATCAATGGCCTATCCAGCATTCGCAACATGTCTGAACTGAAAAAGGTAGACAAGCACAGTGTCACACATGATGCTAAGCGCTCACTCCAAGTACCATTTCTAGGCCCAAGATTGCACCTTGGAAACATGGCACATTATGCAACACTTGGTGGATAAGTCGGATGTCGAGGGCAGAAAAGAAGGCCGATTTATTAAAACATATGTCGCAGAACCATACCAAAGCTTTTCAGCTGTCAAAACTCGCCGTGCGCTGATATCCGCCTCGAAATCATGGCTAGAGCAACAATCCCACCAATTTGTCAACGACACCTTGAATCGACATGCACAGACCATCAAAATCGGCGGCAACCCCTTATTCAACCATCGTTTGCGTGCATTCATGGACCTCACCTTCAAGACGAATTCTGGATGGTCAGACGACAGACTCGAGATTGTGGACAATTTGCCCGTCTGGGCCTTTGTATATTACCTGGTGCGCTGTGGACACCTGGATATGGCCGCCAGCTTTGTGGATACGCACCGTGAAATGTTTGCAACGGAACGCAAGTTTGTCTCTTATTTCGAGCAATATGTCAATGCAGAGTATCACACTGTGTCTCCATCTACACAGAGAGCGATTCTTGCAGACTACAACAACTTTGAGTATGGAGAACAAAAGGTAGATCCCTACAAGCTGATTCTTTACAAAATCATGGGACGTTGCGAATTACACAAAAAGAGCCAGCCTGATATCATTCGCACTGTTGAGGATTTTATTTGGCTTCAGGTAATTGAAGGAGGGGGAGGAGGGAATGACGGCAAAAGAGACTAAAATGCGTGTGTAGCTGACCATGGTGAGAGAAGTGGTGGTTGATGAAGAGACCAATGCTCTGGAGCGCTATAGACTGGCTGACGTCCAGAAGCATGTGGCATCTTATGGCAGCAGCTACTTTGATCCAGACAACACCAACCCATGGATTTACTTTCGTATCTTGATCTTGACATTGCAATTCGAGCAAGCTATTGGCTTTTTACACAAGGACAAAAAGTACAGATTGGAAACAGTGCACTTTGCAGTAGCCTTGGTATATCATGGATTGCTGAGAATCCTGCCAGCAAGCCGAGATGGCACCAAGATCATGTGTAAGTGAAGCTTGATCTTTTTTTTTTTTTTTTTTTTTTTTTTTGGCAAGGGACGACAAGCTAACTGAGCCTATCTTTGTAGTGATTACTGACAACGAAGAGAACCAGGTCTTTTACCTAAACTTTTTCCACCTTCTTTATGATTACATTCAAGTCTTTGTCCGTGATTCGCGCCAAAATGCAGTTCAGTATCTGTATCTCTTGAGCCTGTATTCTCCAGAAAACGGATATCCCGACCTCTCCATGATCCACCTTGCTAGATCGTATGTGTGCAAGTACGTGATTGACACCAACGACGTCAGAACGCTTTTAGGAACACTGAATGATGAGCAGACAGTAAGTGGATGTGTGCCTTAAAGAGAGAGAGAGATTGGCTGACACTGTTGATACAGCCTGGATTACTCGAACATCAAAAGAGCCTGTTGGACATTAGATCGAGAGAACAGTTTGCCGAACTGATTCTTTATCCTACTGCCGAGCAATGCATACAGAGAGGACGCTGCTCTGAGGCAGTTCATATCTACAGTGTGGCACATGTAAGTATCTGGCTGCAACCCTCATGTCCATCCGACTGACAATGCGTCTCTAGGATTACAACAAGATGGTGGATGTCTTGATCAAGGAGCTCACAGATGCACTGCAGCAATCTCACGCCGACAGAGTCATTGATCTCACGCTTTCTGATGAGTCCAATTCAGCCATCATCCAGTTCACCAAGAAAGCCATGGACATCTATACCAAATTCGAGCCCTTCACAAAGGCGGTTACTGCCGAGAGACAGAACACCATCCACATCTTGATCCATTTCTTGCAGTTCCGTACATACTATGACCAAAAAGAATTCGACATGGCGATGCAGCATTTGGAGAGCACAGATATCATTCCTCTTCGATACGACCACCAGTACGTTCTTCGCCTAGTAGGGCGCTTCAACTCGCTGGACGGCAGCATCAAAAAGAACGTACCTGAAATCTTGCTCAACGCCATGGACATTGTATACAAGACCTGGTTGTCTCTTCAGAATAGACCTGCCGTAAGTAGACTGTCCGCACTTCTTGATGCTTTTTATTCACTGCGCTCAAACTAGGAATCCAGCCATTACGCCAAGATTGGACAAGCAATCCTCATGTTTGCCGGCTTGCTCCAATACAACATCCCGACAGACATTATCATTCGATTAAACAAGTAAGATGCTCGCTCATTGTATGATCCGCATGTACTAATCCTTGCTCGACACACAGGGCTGCCGTCGCAATGTCACAGGCCAGATGAACCAACACATGAATCAGAATAAATTGAGCATTTATTACATGCAAATGTGTCTATTGTTTATTGTTGCTTTTGTTGGTTTCTCTTTTTCAAAAAGTTACCCAGAGGAGTTGTTTCAAAGTCTGTGGTTCTCAGGAACGCATTGGCTTCTTCCAGTCTATTTGGTGTGTACTCGATGGGTGCACGCTTCTGCTCAATGTAGTTTTTGTGAGTTTCCATCTTTTCAATTAGTGCACGGATGGCCTTGACAAAACGAGTGCCCTTCATCTTGACCAGGTATTCCTTGAGCTACAACAACAACACCATGGGCCGTCTTAGCAACATACATCAAACATCTCACACAAATGCAGCGCTTACCTTATCCACAGCAGGAATAGCCAATTCAGGGAACGCAATAGACAGACCAAGACAGGCATAAAAGTCCACCAGACAGTCATACATCACGTTAAACACAGCATCTTGATAGTCTTTGGATTGCAAGTAGCTCTTGGGTGTTTTGAGATGCAAATCCCAGTCAAACTCGGGCAAGTCGCTCTGGACAGGAGTGCCCTTGAAGATGTCGCTGCTCAGGATCTCAAACAGATAGGATGCTAATGGAATGTAGTAGCCGGTAGAGTCGATCAAGCCAGTCAGTGTGCGGACAAGATGGATGCGAAGAGGCAGGAATTGGGCTGTGGGATTTAAGCGGATCGTATGGAGACACACCTCCACCAAGGGATGTACAATGGCTTGCATGGGGGAAGATTCGCCCACAGAAGGGTCGCAGGTAGCAGCGACCACACTAGCCCAGAAATCAAGACAGCTGACAAACTGCCATGTGTAGATTTGCTTGAAGCTCTCCACAGTTTGACTCTTTTTGGCCTTCTTTAAATGGTCAGCAAGTTGGCGCACATACACGCTGGCATGCTCATAACTCGCTTTAGGATCCACGGTATACATGTCGCCTGCTTCTTCCAACATTTGCTGGATAACGGGCAGACTTGTTTGATTGATCTTGGTGGCACGGTTGGCAAAAACAAGGTAGATGCCCTTCAGTACGTTGGGCATGTAGTTCTTGCGGTTGGCGTCAATGGCTGTGGTTGCAAAGTGTTTGATGGCCTTGTAGCAATCGCTACGGGTTTCAGCAGAGAGAGCGACATCTGACCAACGATCCAGCAACACGCGGAGGTATTCTCTCGAGATCTTGGGGAAGCAGCCCATATATAATGTACAAGGTGCTAACTGCTCCAACACAAACTGAATCACTTCGTCCTGTGAAAGCTCTTTGAGGAATCGGACGCAGTTGTTGAGGTACAGTTGAATGACCTTTTCCAGCTTGGGCCAGTTCTTTGTCTTGCCGGGATATCGCTCCTTTTTCAAAAAGTAAATATGCTGGCTCAGGATGGGATAGGCTGCCTTTAATGTGTTTCGCACGAGTTTGATGTAGACTAGAGGCAGACGTTAAGTATACGCAAAGCATGGCTTGACAGGGCAGGGCAGAAACTTACCTTTACTGCTTTCCACTCGGTAAGTGAACTGCTTGGGTGTGTCTTCGTCTGATCTGACAATGGATCTGAAAGCCAGAAGCATCTTTTTCCATGCCACAGGAGACTTTCTGAGAGCAGCTGCAGACCATTCGTTTGTCATGGCTAGTGTCACAAGTTCTGAATCATCGCTGCTATCGTCCATGTCTTGGTCGTCATCCTCTTCTTGCTCAGATTCGTACTCGTCTTCAATCTCGGATTCCTCCTCATCCTCATCCTCCTCATCCATGTCTTCATCTTGGTCCAAACCTTCAGCTGTGATGTTTTGATCAGGGTCCAGGATGGCTTCAAAGGCATCCAAAGCATCCAAGTCCTCTTCCTCGTCCTCGTCTAAATCGAGTGATTCTTCAGCATCAATGACAAAGTTGCAGAAATAATCTTCAGTGTTGACTTGAGGCGTGCTACATGAATGTCCATCAGTGATCCTGTTTACAGTCGTCGTCGTCAAATCAAACATACTCATCCACTGCTGTCTCTGGTTTCTTTAAGCCTTCCTCTTCGTCTATTGTCAAGTGAAAGAAAAAGGGTCAGCAAGGATGTTTGATAGGTGATGCTTCCTATTTCATACCTTTATGGGGATCAACGGGGGCACCACGACGAAGCTGGCGTTTGATGATTTGTCTCTTGAATTTGTTGACCTCCTTTCTACGCTTCACAACTCCCTTGAGTTTGGTCTTTTGAAACTTGATGGTAGACTTCTTCTCTTTGGATCCCATGGTGTAATAGTGTTATGTAGTAAAGGATGTAACTTGGCTGGCCTTTTTTTGCCACCTGCCAAATATCGAAAAAAGTATACCAGTGACCCTTTTTCCTACATTCAAAGTTGAGCATCCGTGGGCCGGGGGCTTGTGTCTCGAAAATGCATAAATGTGTGTAATCCAAGTGAAATTAGGGGTTCTTTATTATGTGTTGTATGTACAGTTAAATGGTAAAGAGGTATTAGTATTGTTACAATCATCGTCGTTATCATCATCATTTCCCTCAAGTCATATGAGCTGTGCTATCAATAGAGGATAATCTCTCGGCCTCATACTCTACAGTCGCATGTGGAGGCTGCTGGAGATTGTTGTCGTGTCCGTAGTTGGGTACATCCATTGACTGACGTTGTTTAACTGCTCTACTCACAATGGTGTCGAACATGTAGTCATTGTACTGAAACACAGTGCCATCGCCCAACCCTCGTCGGATAGGAACTAGGTTCAAATAGCATATCAGACACGGACATGGATCAAGAACACGGCACACATTGTACTTACGGAACCATCCCCATGGATTTCTGCCCATGACAGAGACCCAATTTTCCATCTTTTTGCGCTCCCATAAGTTGTCATCCACTGGCACCGAGACAACCTCGAAATTCTGACCTGACATGTCAAAATCAACCCTGATCTCATTGGGTCTATCCGCCAAATGCTCAATGGTCGTCTCATTTCGAATAATGTAGTATGCATGAACGCCTGCAAATCCGCATACTGTCAATCCAAATATGAATGCACTATATCGAGTTGAGATTAGACATGCCGTTCTTCTTTTTTTTCCTCAGAGTTCTGTCATGAGCTTACATGATAATGATGACAATCCATTGAGGGTCTAAATCAGCATTCTACAGTATCGCAATCCATTAGCCAACGTCCACAACCAGCAAAAACAATAGCAAATACATACCATATCACGGATACCCGTGACAACCAAGGGCAACGAACTGACAAACACCCAGAGTCCATAGCAACCCGTGTACAGTACAAACAAAAAGAAAAACTTGTAGTTTCTGAATCCAACACAACCACTCACCCAAGGGCAATGACTATACATCAAAAAAAAAAAAAAGAGCTGAGCCATTCTGTACGCTTTCCCAAGAATAGATAAACTTACTGATCCATTTTGATGACACAGGCGTTACACTCTTTGCAGTGATGAGCCCTGTCAGGCTTATAACACTCGCACATGTGGCAAAATTTGGGCTGACCGTCTTGGCGGCTGACTGAAATCACTGGCATAATGTCCATTTTGTCCTGCGCATCAATATAGCGAAGTGTCATGGTGGATTGGTTGAACAGTTTGGGCGAATAATAATATCGAGGCAAATTGATAGGGGCTACTCGACCTTGGTTTGATTCTTCACTCAGAAGCGGTGTACGAGCCTGCAGGAGTTGCCAGCGAGAGAAAGAGGGGTAGGAGGAACGTGAGCGATGTGTGCATTGCCATTTCAAATCAACGGGTGATATACGTACATTGGGAGGTTTTCCAGGTGAGGTGAACAAAACTCGGGTATAACAAATCACTGCCATGATCCAAAAGAAGCTGGCAATGATCATAAAGACAACTATAGCAGTGGTGAGTTGCAAATCGACGACGCTTGTACATGTGCATGGCATCCTTACTTGCTTGTGCTGTATTGTCAGGAGGTTTGTTCAGTAGCAAGTAGGCTAAACAAAATGAATGAGTGAGTGCGTGAGTGAGTGATGCAAATTTCAGATCATGTTGCTTTTCCTTACCACAGATGCGGAAGATGTAAATGTACCACGTATAGCCTAGCAAGCCATATACTACAACGGGAAGTATAGACCCTGCTATTTTGGCAGCTAATGGCGAGGGCTTTGACATGAGTCGTATCAAAGAGAAAGAATGAAATGAAAGAAAAAAGGGTGGCAAAAGGGGGATAAAGAAGAAGGATTTACTCAGTGTTTGAGTTGCGGAATTGTAATACAATGACGACATGTTAGGATGATGGCATTTTGATTCTGTGTAGTAGAAAGGGCCCTTGATCTGCCTGATGAATATGCTTTCTTTCTTGAGCTTCGTAGTAGAATAGCTAATATCTCTTTGGATTGACTTGGCTTGTTTGCTATCTGATTGAGGAGGTGTTAATTTATCACGAGCTGTGATCTACCTCCCGGGAACTATGGTGAAAAAAAAGTCTACATTCGCTTCACTACGGTCCTTTGTTCTAATGGGGGATGCACAGCTCGCGGTTGCAGTGGGCTTACTCTCATAATGTAATGTTAAATCTTACGAAATAAATCAATTCTGTTTATCTGTTGGACGATATGTAATTTCTAATAGTAAAGGGAGGCTATGTCAGAGTCGGGCGAGAGGCATCCTCCTCTTCGCTTATCTGTCAAATAACACAATGCCAGTGAATCGATTCGATACCTACTACAATACGTTCGCATTTTTCATCCTGTTAAGCACATGTTATAATAGCCTGCTTTTTGTCATGTCGATCTGTACGAAACAAGCAGTTTCTCTACCAACAAGCATGACATTTTCTTTGAATTAAGCCAAATGTGCCAGGTTTTGAGGTGATTCATAGTACAGCAAATCCAGAAGACGATCATTTTATGACTTTTGTGTACCTGCTTTTAATGGCTTATTGAGAAAATCGCAGCGAAAATTTTCAACACTACCTTAGCTTTTACGATTACATTAGATGAAAGGCGACTGGGCGAATTTGCCTCAAAAAATTGTACTGTGCATATTTCAGTACGTATATCAAGACCCTCGATATGAAAAGCAATTTCGATATCAACAGCAATTTCAGTTTTATGAGAAGAAATTACAGCAATGTCAAAAGCAATTACTGTATCTGCAGTTTATCAACAGAAACTGGGGTAGAGCGGCTAGAAGAACTCTTTACGAGGCCATTTCGTTGGATAGGAGCGAAAAACAAGTGGCCGTCGTACTGCAAACATTGGAATCTCCAACGAACAAGTTGTTAGCACAGGCAGTACGCAAGATATCGTTTGGCGAACGAGCATTCCCTGATGAACGAAGTCTGCGCGCTTTGCTCAAAATTTGCCGCAATGTAACAGAGATTGCCACTCCTTCTTACGTTTACAATAAGCTTGACTACTACTATCCCTTGCTCTCAGAATTGTACAAAGAAGGTTATTTGCAACGCCTCAAAAAGATCACCCCTCCTGGCCCTGTTGATCGCATAGATTATCAATCTCTCATCACTAAATACGAAGACGCGATGCTGTGTTTAGCGGCAACAGCGACAAAGTTACACATCGACAGCAAATCTGAAGTTGCAGGTGGATTGACAGGGCTTTTTCCTACGGTAGCCAACCATCTAGTAGATTTTGCTTCTCTCTTGAAAATAGACATTCGTGTATCTCATGAAATTCCATTCAACGAAGTCTGCAACCTGTTTGTAAATAATCAACCGCCTCAACTTTACAGCTTCTACCTGGTCTTGGATTCAATGACACCATCAGTGACCTATCCTACAAGCAATGCCGCCTGCGAGTTGTCTCAGGTGGAAGAAGTGATACTCCAATTAAATGTTTTGTCAGCCCAAGACCTCGGTTTTATCATGCGAATGTTTCCCAGCTTGAAAGTGCTATCTATCGAGCCATTCGAGCAAACAGCCTACTTTCCACTAGTAAATGACAACACATCAACCCTTACTTTCAAGCGCTTTTCAAAGTATATATCACAAATCTCAAAACTTGACCTCTGGAGCTGTGTGATGTCCCCTGAGGTGTTACTGGAGTCAGTTACAAGCTTGGCGAAATTCAACGAATTGGATAATGTACGGATTCATGTCCCTTACAGTGGTGTGGTTGACAAGGTCGATTTGAACGTTAAAAAGTTCATGAAAGAAGAGCATACTTGCGATGATCAAGACACAGCTTTCTGCGACGTGGACCTGTACCTAAACTTTGAGGCCGCCTATCATTTGAGACTGGTGATGGCTCTCCTGGCGGGTAGAGCAATTTATTGCCTCTCTATAGAAGCAGAACATCATTTATTTTTCGATCCCACCGAGATGAAATATGGGGCCTGCTTGGATTACATTTTGAATCACTGCACTACACTTGATTGGCTATCCCTGAACTGCTTGGAGATCGACTTTTCTTCAAATGACATTACCGTCAATCCACTTGACAAGCGAGATCTCTCCTACCTAGGGCTGAAATACTGTCAAGTCAGTTTAGATGCGTATAGTTGCATGTCGCAGCGTATTAGAAGAGTAGATGTCTTTGAAGTCTTGGAAGGTGAAGGTGATGATGAATTCGAAGGCTCGGAAAGTGAAGGTGATGATGAAGACGATTCTAAATTTGAAGCTGTCCAAATTGACATGTCCTACACTGTCTTTCATGAATTCATCTATGCTAACGAATGGCACGACTTTGCTGTCAAGATTCGCTCGTGTACCAAAACTGTCATCTTTAGAGTCTCAAATGAAAAGAAGATTCAAAGACTCGATGACAGTAGTGTGTATATCCGCAATTTTGCGTCGAGCGCACGAAACTTTCACACCTTGACTATTTGTTGCGACGACATGGCTACATTTTCGGTAAAAGGAGGTGAATCTATCAAGGTATAGAAAGATAGTTTGTTCTAGTTAATAAAATGTAGTAGGCCTAACAAGGCTCGTATTTGTATTCAAAGTATTTTCAGCATTGTATCTGTGGCAAACATTAGACCCGCTACAGAAACTTGTAGCTGATTGCCAGAAGATGTATCATCAAACATGTGCTATGCTCTTGGGACGTTCACTTTGCATCAAAAGCAGAAGCTCATTAGTACTGTTCTTCGAATTATTAGTTGTGTCTGTAGGTATTCTTCTGTCGATCCCACATCTTGAAGTCATAAGTGTTCGCTACATTTAGTAGCAATGGTATATCGTTTGGATTAAGTCTACAAATGGCTTAAAGCGAGAAGGGATTTATGCTTTAATAACGCACTGTTTCGCTAGATGATACACTACAGACCATCGAACCAGATGTTAGTAAGCGCAATGTTCAGTGAGAAGCCCTCAAATGTATTTACCACTGTAAAATCAAGTGTTCAAATCGTTTGTATCTCGCCAACGAAGCGCGATATCGGCCTCAAAACAAGCGTTATCGTGTTCTACGACCTGACATTAGGCTATGGATTACTTTTCAGCAATTTTTGGGGGATCGAGTTGATCATCGATTTCTGGCAAATTTTGCCCTGTACTAGCAAGGGAAAAATGGATGATTTTGAATGATGAAGATTTTCACCTCAAAAATGAAGTTTTCTACTAAGGTGTTCCTAAGCTCAAACGAACCGCAGTGAAGCATTGGAGTATGTGGAAGTGTCTTTTGGTCAATTTACTATAGTGTTTGTAGACCTTTCCTTCAAAAACGTGTTTTACATTTTTCGACAGTTGCTCTCCACAGACTAAAGAGATCACTTTGAAATTAACACCATTAGATTCCTCGTTCAATTTTACATCGAAAAGTGTTAAGAAATACCTGTTGTTCGAGTAGAAGAATCTTGTGTATTTGCCCCTGAAAGGTTTTGGGATGTCCAAATTGTGATCCAGAGGAGCACAGACAAACAGTAGCCCTGGAATTCAACCCCAGCTCAGGCTGCGCGCTGCTGGTGTTTTGCTTTGGCAGCTGCCTTTTGCATAGTAAAAAGACACTGTAGACGTCTAATTGCTTTGGGATATGCTCATTCTCTGTCGGTGACACCCTGTAGGTCCCAATTTTTTGCTGCTGCATTTTGAGGTCTGCCATTTGAGTCCAAGGCATTTGGTACCACACAAGCCTATCGAGCAATTGGGAAACTTCAAAATCGCTTTCAAGTGAAGCACGCCTCCTCTGTAGATGAACGGTTGTGTCGATTGCTTCATCGTCTCAATCTGTTCAACAGAACCCATCTGGCAAACATTCAAGCAAGCCTTATTTTTTTTTGTTTCAGGAACGATTAAATTTATGTGACAAATAGTAAAATACGTATCAGAGAAGCATTGGAACACTACTAAAACGCATTGTTTGTCGTTCTACTGGTAAAATGTCAATGGAGAGAGAATCGAGACAATCGCTATTGTGAGTACATGGGCTATTTTTAGCACTACTAGAGCATATTGTGTATCTGAATGATGGCTACCCGCATTTCTATTTGATCCAACATCATCGACACCCACCAAGCCTCCTCCTCTTGTGTCCCCTCTCTCTCCCTCACACTAACACTACATTACTGATACCAAGTGAAATACTCCCCCTTTTTATTTCATTCACTGTTTCCCCCCTTTTTTTCTTCTTTTCAACACTGACTTTTTATCACGCACTCTTTTTTTTTTCTCTCTGTTTTCATTTAAAATTTGTGTGTAATTCCCCATTCTCGAGACCCTCTTTTAGATAATCACTGTAGTAGCATGAGGCGAGGTAAAAAAAAAAAACATACACACACATGGTGTTGGCTGCAGCAGATAAGCTCATTTTATATTGTGTAGAGGAACAGGAGACAGAACGAGACGAAGACTTTCGTCTTTTGGGAGATCACCCCATGCCACCTCAGGCACCTTATTTATTTTCAGACTACTCGCTGTCTACCAACAACAGCCATGAGCAGCCATTCGAGTCAACTGAAATGCTGGATCGCAACGATAAAGACGAAAAGACAGACAAAGCAGCAGCAGCAGCAGCAGCCCAGGACAGCAAAAAGACATCACGCAAGGGCAGCCTGTTTTCGTGGCTGCATCTGCCACAGCGACGAAACAAGCAGAACGAGAACGAGCCTCGCGTTATCCACATCAACCAGCCTCAGTTGAACCAGAAATTCATGCAAAACGGCGTCTCCACCGCCAAATACAATCCCTTGACATTTCTCCCCAAGTTCTTGTACGTCGAGTTTAGCAAATCAGCAAACCTCTTCTTTTTGTTTATATCCGGTATTCAGGTATTTGATTTCAGTGTGTTGTATGCATGTGGTTGCACATACTCACTGCAGACAAAACACAGCAAATACCAAACATTTCGCCCACGTCTCGCTACACCACGCTGATTCCGCTGGTTATTGTGCTGTTGATCACTGCGATCAAGGAAATCATTGAAGACTATGTAGGGTAAAAAAAATCAACGCAAAGCAAACAGGCACCTTTTTCACACTGAGCATATATACTTACACACACACACACACACATCTGATACTACTACAGGGCGTCCACAAGTCGGATCATCAGCTGAACGCTCGCCAATGCAAGATTTACGACGGCAGCCAGTTTGTATCCAAGAAATGGAGAGACGTCAAGGTGGGCGATATCTGCCGTATCGAGAGCAAAGAGTTTTTCCCAGCAGATCTGATTCTCTTGAGCTCATCCGAGCCCGAGGGTCTGTGCTACATTGAAACCAGTAATTTAGATGGGTAAATGACTCGTCGCTATACGGCAACTGTGTGTCGTACTATAGACTAACGTGCTCGGTTGTACACAGCGAAGTGAATCTAAAGATTAAGCAAGCCTTGACTGAAACAGCCTCCTATCTGTCTCCCTCTGATGTGAGCCGTCTGTCGGGTGTCCTCAAGTGCGAGCAGCCAAACAACCGCCTGTACAATTACGATGGCACATTGGAACTCAATATCGATGGCAAAACAAGAGATTTCCCACTGGATCCATCAAAGCTGCTTTTGAGAGGGGCTCAGCTAAGAAACACGAGTTGGATTTATGGCTTTGTTGTGTTCACAGGCCATGAAACCAAGCTAATGCTGAATTCGAGGTATGTATACCGTTGATGTATATGTGTGTGCCATGGAAAGCTTACCCACGCACTGCATGATAGCAAAAAGCCAACAAAGGCATCCAATGTCACTCGCATCACCAACCGCAACATTTTGTACCTGTTCACCATGCTAGTGATTATGAGCATTCTGTGTTCTGTTGGAAATCTCGTTACCTCCACCAGAGCAGGAGATCAATGGAGCTACCTGCAGATACCCGCAACAGAGCGTGCAAGAGAGTTTGGTTTCTGCATCTTGACGTTTATGATTCTCTTCAACAGTTTTATTCCCATCAGTCTGATGGTCACCATGGAGATTGTCAAGTTTGTACAGTCCATCATGATTGACAACGACCTCGATATCTACTATGCAAAAACCGACACACCCGCAGTAGCAAGAAGCAGCAGTTTGATTGAAGAGTTGGGACAAGTGGAATACGTATTTTCAGACAAAACTGGTACCTTGACATGCAACGAGATGGAATTCAGAGAGTGCTCTATTGCGGGACTATCGTACGCTACTACAGCAGATCCAGAAAGACGACCTACATCAGACAACGATTCAAATGGACAATACTCGTTCACACAGCTGGAGGAGCATCTAGAAAACTCGCAACATGCGCACATTATACACGAATTCATGACCTCTTTGATGACTTGCCATACAGTCATTCCCGAAGTCGTCAAGGATTCAGATGAAATCGTCTACCAAGCATCATCACCTGATGAAGGTGCTTTGGTGCAAGGCGCAAGTGAGATATTCAAATACCACTTTTATGCAAGACGCCCACATTCGATCCACTGCAGGATACAGGACCAAGAAGTCGAGTTTGATATTCTGAATGTATGCGAGTTCAACTCGACGCGAAAGAGAATGTCGCTGGTGCTGAAGGGTCCCGATGGCAAGATCAAGCTGTATTGCAAAGGCGCGGATTCTGTGATACTGGAGAGACTGGCGCCCAACGACCCATTTGAAGAGCAAACACTGCATCATTTGGAAGAGTTTGCTTCAGAGGGCCTTCGAACACTATGTTACGCTATGCGAGAGATTTCACAGCAGGAATACAACCAGTGGTCGACCATATACGATGCTGCAGCAACTACACTCACCAATCGAGCCGAGGAATTGGATAAAGCAGCCGAAATGATTGAAAAAGACATGACCTTGTTGGGCGCTACAGCCATTGAAGACAAGCTCCAAGACGGTGTTCCTGACACAATTCATACGCTTCAGCAAGCCAATATCAAAGTGTGGGTGTTGACGGGCGATCGTCAAGAAACAGCCATCAACATTGGATACAGCTGCAAGCTATTGACAGAGGAAATGGATCTGCTGATCTGTAACCATGACAACCATGCATCAACACAAGATTTTTTGACACAAAAGTTGAATGAACTGGAGCACAACACCGCCAAGAGCTCTGATATGACTGAAGTAGGTCCTTTGTTGTCAGCCTACTACTACTACATATACTCATGCTACTTGATACAGGTACATGCGCTCGTCATTGAAGGCAAAGCACTGACATTTGCACTGGAAAAAGACGTGGAACGTTTATTTTACGATGTAGCCACTCGATGCAAAGCAGTGATTTGTTGTCGTGTGTCTCCGTTGCAGAAAGCGCTTGTAGTGAAACTGGTTAAAAAGTACTCCAACTCTATCCTGCTGGCAATTGGCGATGGCGCTAACGATGTGTCCATGATCCAAGCTGCCCATGTAGGCATCGGTATCAGCGGCGTGGAAGGCCTTCAAGCAGCTCGTAGTGCAGATTTTGCCATCTCTCAATTCAGGTTTCTGAAAAAGCTGTTGCTGGTGCATGGCTCGTGGGCTTATCAACGACTGAGCAAAATGATATTTTATTACTTTTACAAGAATGTCGCCTTGTATTTGACGCAATTTTGGGTAAGTAAACAGCTGTGTTGAGCATGATGCACTGTATTCACTCTTTGAGCTACCATAGTATGCCATCTTTAACGGCTTCTCGGGCCAGACACTGTATGAATCTTGGACCATGTCCTGCTTCAATGTCTTTTTCACCATCTTACCACCCATGGCTATTGGCATCTTTGATCAATTTGCATCAGCTCGGTTGCTGGACAAGTATCCTCAAATCTACATTTTGGGACAAAAGAACGAATTCTTCAACCAGAAGCGGTTCTGGGGCTGGATCATGAATGCAGTGTACCATTCTGCCCTGTTGTTCTTTTTAGGCATGGCTGCTTTCAGACGAGATGAGGTGTTTGGCGGACTAGGTTGGTCTGGCGGCCAGTGGTGGGTAGGCACTACCATCTTTACAGCAACATTGGCGACGATTCTTTGGAAGGCAGCATTGATTACAGAGTAGGTTTACACTATAGATTGCAAAATAACTGTATGTAATAACAGCTCTTTCGTGTTATAGTATATGGACAAAGTATACAGTGATAGCTATACCCGGATCCATGGTGATTTGGTTCATTTTCATGCCTTTGGTATCGTACGTTGGGCCACTCTTACCCTGGGGCATCTTTATGGAGTACATTGGCATCGTTCCTCGCTTGTTTGGCAATGTGAATTACTGGTTGTTCTTTATCTTGGTGCCATTAGCATGCAATTTGAGAGATTACCTCTGGAAATAGTAAGTCATTGACATGCATCGAGACACTACAAAACACCACTCACACACATGTATACGCAGCTATAAACGCATGTACAGAACAAAAAGCTATCATTACATTCAAGAGATACAAAAGATGAACCTGCCCGACTATCGTCCACGCATGGACCGCTTCAGACAGGCTGTGAACAAGGTGAGAAAAATTCAACGATTGAAGCTGTCTCGCGGCTATGCCTTTTCACAGAACGATTCAGATCAGACCAAGATCATTCGCATGTACGATACTACTCAACAAAAGCCTTCAGGTTAACTTTTAGCATAAATTATTTTACGGTTCAAGCAATCATAATAAATATTTCCCGAGATCAAGGACTCTAACAAGTACGGTATTGCGGATATGATATCTGTACGTGTCTAGTCTGTCTCCATTGATACAGATGCTGTGGAGTATCGTAGAAGAGTCAAATACACACCCACAGATTGCTTATGGATGGTTTTTATATGATGATGAAATGTTGAAATGTAAGATTTCAGCTAAAGAAACGCAATTGCCTGTCAAAATCCTTCACTCATCCGCTTGCAATCATATATATGACGTTGTTTTCAGAACTTTACAGCATCTTGGATTGTATCAGTGTACAATATCAGGTAGACAGGCGTCTACACATATCTTGATTACGATATATTCATGCACATTTGTGCAACACTAGGATGACATGATATTCCATCAAATGGAAAACGTAAAGAAAACTGACTCTATAATTGGGCTAGTTTCCCCGCTGATTGCAGACATTAAGATTTAGCGTGTGTTTAATGATGTATTTTGGGAGCCCAGAGAAAAGGCCAAGCGATCCCCCATCAAAGCACACACACCATAAAAAGGAAATATTTCATTTTTTCCCTTTTTCCCTCTTTTTCTTTCTTATCAACACCAAACATCATGTCCGAACCCCAAAACAAACCTGTCGACGAGCTCATGAAGCCTGCCACTCCTACTACAGCTGAACAAGTCAACCAAGAAGAACAGGTGCCTATCACTTTACCTTCCTCTGATAACAACGATAACCAAACAGAGCAAACCACTGCTACTGCCAACAACAACAACCACAATGCTACCGCCGAACTAACTGGCGACATCAAGACATTAAAAGACGCATTCCCAGATTTGGATGTTGATGTCATTGAGACCATCTTGGCAAGCCAAGGAGGCAACTTGGATGCCGCGTTTGAAGTGTTGCTTGGCATGTCGGATCCTTCGTACAAGCCTGAACCTAGACAGTCAGAGGGCATGAACCAATTGAGACAAGATGAGGAGTATGCAAGACGTTTGGCACGAGAAGGCGATGCGCATTATCCTCAAAACAATACGCAACAACAAGCAGAGCAACCATTGTTTAATTTCCAAGGTAAGTTTTGTGAAAGGGGGTCTGAGGAAGATAAGGAAATTTTTCTCAAGTGTCACGCTTATTAGAGGAATTGCCTATCATCAAGGAAAAGGTGATTGAAGCTGGTACAGGTGAGTACACGATGCCATGCTCGACACTTGACCCTATTGACTAACGAGCATGTCACTCTAAAGCTGCCAAGAACAAGATTATGAGCCTATACAACCAATTCATGGCTCCTGAGCAAAGTCAACAACAGCAAGGACAATCTTCACAAGGAGGTATTTTGGAATCTGGTATGGGCAATTTGAGTCTTTCGGATAACCAAGCACCACGACGACAACAACAGCCATATACAGCATCTCCACCACAACAGCAAGCCAGACCCGCTCAGCCTACAGCCACATCTGGTTCAGTGGATTTATACGAATGGGACGGTAACAAGGCACCACAATCTCCTGTGCGTAATCCTTTATTGCAAAGAAAAGAGTCTACTACCTCAACATCTGCAGAGCAATTGCTCTCTGACGAAGAGTTTGCTAGACAATTGGCCAGAGAGGACGCTGAAGTTTCATCTCATGTTGCTGCATCAAGTAAGTTTCTTGGAGAATGTGTGTTTATGGGTCAGCGA
Organism: Mucor sp. M7501; assembly: GCA_037040325.1. Lineage (NCBI taxonomy): Eukaryota > Fungi > Mucoromycota > Mucoromycetes > Mucorales > Mucoraceae > Mucor > Mucor sp. M7501. The sequence continues at coordinate 7,437 of JAXQGS010000143.1, read as the reverse complement.
TGCTGATGAATCTTAATCGTACTAGACACCATCACTACACCCCCTCCTCCTCCTGCAACCACAACGGCCACTGCCAATACCACAACTGCTGCTACTGCTGATGTGCCTACAACTACCACATCAACTCAAAATGCCAAATCAAGCGCTAGCTCTGATAACGAAGAAGGTGTGTAGTAGCAAATTGATTCATACATACGTAATATCAGAGTGTTTAACCTTTTTTCTCACTGCTAGTTACCTTTTCAGCATTAGACAATGAATCTGAAAAAGCAGCTAAGCCTGGTTACACTCACACAACAAATGACGATGATGATTTGGATGATCTTTTCGATAAGCAAGGTAAGAATAAAGAGCATTTACTCAGGGAAACGTATTTTAATATTCTGTTTGTTTTTAGATTCCAACTTGGATCTCTCTGTAGAGTCTGTTGATTCTGTTGACAAGGAAGCTGCAAAGACCAGTAGTAAAAAGTAAATAAAAATGTCATTTCTCGTTATTAAAGTGCTTCCAGTGCCAAATAGCGCTTTTTTTTTGGATTGGATTTAAAGTATGATATGTATAGTAATTGGCGAAAGAGACGCACTTCAATGAACTGGGATAGCTTACAGTAAATCAATTTGCATCAAAGAATTGTATGATCATCACCGACCAAGTAATCACTCAATGTCTTGTAGTTAGCCAGTGCACGCGCATGCTCATGATCATCCCTGTTACTATTTAAGCTTTTTCTTAATTTTACATGCAGCTGGCTGTTGTTGTTGGTGAAAAAGGGCCGCTTTGCTTCCTTTTTGCCATTTTCCATAAACACCATGTCTTTAAAGAGTAACGTGTCGTGAAGAAGACGTATGAGAGTCGGATGTATGCTAATAAATCTTGATAGAATACACCGTAAACGACTTGCTCAAAGTGAGATACGCTACCAACCCATCTCAAGACACCTTTTTTCAATGGGAAGGCTCCATTTTGTAGGTCAACATGCGCAAGATACGAATTATTGTTGTGTGCTTATGCCTTTCCCCCCTAGTGCATTTATTCCAGGCCAAGCACCTAAAAAGATCTTCAAATGTATCGGTATGAACGTTTCCAAGGCCAAGATTGAGGACAACAAACTCAAAGTCAGTGGAAAAGAGCTCACCTACTATCTTGACCCCACCACCGGTGCAAAGTTGGATCGTTGGGACAACCCATGGACCGAAGAAAAGGGTTTACCAGGTATGTGAAAATACATGTAGAATCTCCATGATATCTAACCACCTCATCCAGTTGTTCATATCGCCAATGACCCTGTGCAGATGGCTCTCCCCACATTTATTCCTATGGATGTACGACACAACAAATTCAGTGGATCAGCAGCCATTGTCACCGAGATCCCTTTATTCTACCCTAATCCTCTCGCTGTAGAGGATCACAAGTTTGATGCTTTTGACAACAACAAGATGTACGAAGCAGGCGAATTCTTTACATTCAAGTGTGATGCTCAGCAACTGGATCAACCTGATACCTTGGATCAAGTAGAGGTCAACTGGACTCGTGTGTCCAAGTTTGCGCCCTTTATGAAGATGGGAGGCAAAGAGGGTTATTTGGTTTATCATTGCACTGGCTACAAGCTGCCTCAACATGCTACTGCAGATGATCTCGATGCCTTGTTGGCCAAGGAAATCAAAGACTCTGTACCTGAATATGCAACTGCTGATGAATACAATCCTGACGCTCAAAACGTATCTAGCTGGTCCTACTTTAAAGAGCATTTCGATCGCTATCAGAATGAACCTGAAGCTATTTGGCCTATTCCTTCAAAAGAATAAAAGTGTGTTTATTAATTGAGAATGCAATAGTGGAATGAAATGTGTATGTAGATGTTATGTGTGAGTGTGTACAGGTGTGCAAGTGTGCCTTTTTCTTTACTACTTGAGATGTGAAATGAATTGGAATACATAGGAAACAATTCCCTTTTGTGCCTCTGATACCAAGATGGGGTCTGGAAGTTTGATCAATTCTTTATTATAATGATTCCACCTATTATATCGCACAAAATTAGTATTCAAATCAAATGCACTCGTTACAGCAAGACTTACGTGCTAGAATCACCATAATTCATGCTCTCGGCAGGCGTGTGCTGTTTGCCAAGGATACAGCGCTTGCATTTAAAGGTATCATGGGTCTCACTCTCGCTCTTGGTATGCAATGTAAACAGTTGACGCATGTCTGCCACTGAGAAATGTCGTTCCATGTCTGTTGCTTCATCCACAACACAGTTCGACAGTGATTGCTTGTGGGATTGACGCTGAAAGATCTTTTCCTCAATGGTGCCTGAAGCGATGAATCGATAGATGAAGCAATCCTTCTTTTGACCATCTCTCCATACACGAGCCAACGCTTGCTGATCCGCAGCAGGGTTCCAATCAGGGTCAAACAGCACCAAGCGATTGGCGCCAATCAAGTTCAAACCACATCCACCTGCCTTACTACTCAGCAGAAACACAAACTCCTCGCCTTCAGGATCGTTGAACTGATCCACCAGCTTTTGTCGCTTGTTGATCGTCATGGTACCGTCCAGTCGAAGCACGCCGTATTGATTTTGCTGGCAAAAGGTCTCAAACAAATCCAATGTCTGCGTGTAGTTGCTGATGAGCACAATCTTGTCTTTGGTGTCCTTTTTGATTCTTGCAAGCATGCGGGCCAACACGGTGAATTTGCCAGACAATGAAGCGTCCACTTTGCCTTGACTAAAGTAGTTGGCGGGCAGCACAGACTGGCAACCTTGCAGGTCTTCAGGCAGGTTCAAGAGTTTGGGATGATTACAGAGCTTCTTCAAGAGTGTGATGTTCTGCAAAGCACAGGATGAGTGATAGGGCCCTAGTGACAAGTGGATGCTGTTACTTACCTTCAATGCTTGACATCCTCCGCCACGCATCAGTGATTTCATTTCAGGTGATTCCAGGAATACATTGTACAGCAGTTCTTGCAAAGGCGCCAATTTACAGAACACAACATGCTCATACTTGACGGGTACTGGGTATAACAGATCTTGTTAGTGAACGAAAAAGAAAAGAAAAAGTGCTCCATCTGATAACTTACAGTATTTGGTCAAAATGTCGTTGGTTCTTCGAATGGTGAATTTAGAGACAATGTTCCAGAATTCAGCAACCTTTTCATCACTGACAGCTCTTTCCTTTTCCGTGGCATCAGCATCGCGACCTCGCAAGATGGGATTCTCGTAGTTTCTTCTGAATTCATTGGGTGTACCAAGCAGGCCGGGATTGGCAAAATCAAGCAATGCATAGTATTCACTCAAGTCATTCTGAATGGGCGTGCCAGAGAGGATGACCCGTCGAGTGACATTGAGACTATTCAGCTCTTGAAACAGTTTGGACTCTCGATTCTTTAAACGATGGCCTTCATCACATAGCAAGACACCGATGGATGTCTTTTTCAAGTACTTTGTGTAGGCTCGCAGACTCTCGTAGGAAATGATGAGGATGGAATTCTTGCCCTGATTGGCTCCCCATCGCTTGACGGCAGTGATCTTTTCCTTGCTGTTGCCCACATCCACAGTCAGAGGTTGCACTCGAGTAGCACCCAGCCATTTTACTGCAACATGTCCCATTAATCAGTCTATCACACAATAACATGTAATCTAGTTCTTACCAAATTCATTTGCCCAGTTCTTGACCAAACTCGAAGGACATGTGATGATTGCTTTCTGGATAGTCGACTTGCCTGCCTCTTCAGACTGTTGAAGCAGTGTCCACACCAAAGCAATGCACTGAAGCGTTTTTCCAAGACCCATTTCATCTGCCATGATGCAGCCATAAGCCTCGGGATACACTTTGCCAGTAGTACATTGATACAGAAATTTGACGCCCTCTACTTGATGCGGTCTCAATACTCTTGTCAATGCTGGATCGACGACGACATGCACCAGTTTTCTCTTTTCCTTCTTCAAGCCCAGAATATCTGCTAATGACTTGCCCTTCTTTGGCTTGTCCGTAGTAATCTTGATCTCTTCTTGAACAGGTTGATTGTCAGGATCCCACAGCACAATGGCACCTTCAGCTGTATGGTCGTAAAGCGCTCTAAACATGTGTCCTGCTCTGCGTCGAATTCCCAATGTCTTTTTCTCTCCAAATTCACTGCTGGTAGGTGGTATAAAAGTAGGCAGTGCTGATGCCTTTTTTCCAGTAGCTTTCAATGGCTTGCCGTCTTTGGTTGCAGTTGTCGCAGCAGTGCTTGCATTGGGAGACACCATGGTAGGCACCTTGAACTTTTTGCTCAGAATAGATCGAGCATCGTGGTTCTTTTTGATACGGCTGTTGGGCAATGGAGAGAATTTTGTAGGAATGTATGATTTGACAGTGTTGTTGGAGATGCTTTTCAATGCTATCCTTGATTTCTTGACCACATGCTTGCGATCCTTCTCCTCCTCGGCATCGTCGTTTTCACTTTCGCTATAGTCTGATTCCTCGCTGCTGACAGATGCCATTGTGCGTTTTCTATCATTCGGTTTAACTGCTGGCTTCTTGACAGGCTGGAATTCATCCTCATCCTCCTCATCCTCGTCTTGCTCTGAATCGCTTTCATCACTGCGCTTTTGAACCTTGAATGGCTGCTTTGCAATCACAGGCTTTACCACCTTGGCGGGCGAGCGCTTGTCTTGCTCTTGTTGGCTCCCATCACTGTTGCTGTGACCCTTTGAAGGCTGCTTTCTGATCATGGGTTGAAATTCGTCGTCCTCCTCGCTTTCATCGCTGCTGTCTTGGACTATGGATTGCTTTCGCTGCACTTGCTTTCTGGGAGTGGGCTGATAGATGTCTTCTTCATCACTGCTGTCGTCTATGTGAATTGGAATGGATACAATTGGTTTCTTTGGACGGTTGGATGACCTCAACGGTGCTTGTGCTTTAGAAATCATATTGCAGCAAGTGGAAGAAAGAAGAATCAAAGTGCGCAGTACCTGTAAATGTGTCCCGTTTATTTAAGAGCGCGTTTTCTCAAATCTAAACAATAGTCATGAAAACGACCCCTTTTGTCACCAAACATGTCAAATCACATCAGATCGACTTTGCAATGCACTAGTGTAATTTTGGTTTATTCGGCAGCAATTTCACTGATAACGTTGTAATGGCATTGATATGTAATGGTGGCCATCTTATGTGATTTTTACAACTAATTTTTCCTCGCCGTCAATCTCTTCAATATCGTATGAAGGGCTCTCTTGTCGAGTTTTGAAGAATCGGATGGCATTTTTCATGTTTGTGTTGTTGGGTAGACTAAAGGTGAGGTCTCTTGCCGGGATGTCTTTGATGGCGTTCAGAATTCGTCCAAAGTTGTTGTCATTTAAAGAGGTGCTATTAGTTGGGAACCACAAGTGGCCCTTGATTACTATCTTTTTCGTCTTGGGATATCTGTAAGTCAAGTACTCTAATAATTCAGGTCGACAAGAGGAATTAATCTCGAGAGCTGTTGCTAGTTGATGTTTTTGAACATTTGCAGCAAGCCATGCGTCGACCTCATTCTTTGGCATAATATTGGTCGTAGCATTGAACTGCAAATTTTTCACCTCGATAAAGGTCAAGTGAGGGCAGCCTTTAAAGGCTTCTTCAATCTCTTTCAGTCCGTTTGCAGTTCCTGACAATGTGAGAGTGGATAACTTGGGGAATTGGTTCAGTTGCTTTATGAAATTCCATGATTTATCGTCGTGAATTAACACTAGTAGGAGACTAACTATATGATTCTTGATCAGCAAGAGATTTCCCAAGGACACATCCAAATTGTATTCTCCACTGTAAGCTGGTAACTCTTCTATCTTGTCGTATTTGATAGGCGATTTATCAACAATGTCGAAAATGGTTTTGAAAAAGTCCCCATCCTTGACATCGCCAGTAACTCTTTCGACATTTGGTGTCAAGGCCAGTCGTAAGAGCTCTTCGAAAATGAAGGATAATTTGGTTTCATCAAGTTTGAAATTCATGTGTTTGATTAAAGGTATTTTGGATGGATCTTTGAACAAGTGTCTGTACAGCTTGAGTGCTCCAGTTTCTGATGATATCGAAATTTTTCCGCCAAACATTGCTTTTGCAGCAGGAGTATTCCAGCTCTTGCAAACTACTCTGAATTCACCTAGATCTGCTGCAGAATCGCTGTAACTGAAGATGTTGCGAAAGATCTCCTCGGGTAATGCTGCTGCTTTGCTCATTTTGTATTTTGTACAATGGCAAAAGCTGGTAAGCCATGAAAAATGTTGACAACGCGCCTTTTGAATAGCAGGAGCCACACAGATAAAGTTACAGCATAGGCAGTTATTTTGTTTGAAATCTTGAAAGTGAAGCCGATCATCACGGACATTCATTGAAGTAACCGTGAAAGCAGCTGCTGAGATATTCGTGATTTTTGAAATGTCATGTTGATTTAAAGCAGATACTACAAGTAAAAGTCATTGGATCACTATATAAATGTTGGATGTAAGAATACTAAAATGTGTTGGGCGTACGTTGTTTAACCAGGGCTGCTTCTTAGATTAAAGTCTGTTACGTTGAAGAGGATCGATGATGAGGATGAGTGATGACGGAAAATGCTCAAAACGGCTACATTTTGAAGGCTATAATATCTTTTAGTTTTATTATGTGGACAATGAAAGAGATCTTAGTAAACTTTTTTTTTTAGTTGTCTATGCAATGGTATGGTTTTTGGCATAATATAGCAAATAAAAGCTGAAATCGCCTACTTCTTCTTGGAATAGATAAAATGGACAGTTCTTAGGAGTTTCGTGAAAGGAACATACCTTTGGTGCTTTCAACTATCTAAGCATGTTGGATTCAATGTGGAGCTATTGAATTTTCTTTGTTTTGTTAAATTGGATGCGTATATCTCGAGTTATTGCAAAAATGAGTGTCGAGGAAAATATAGCATTTTTCAGGCATTCTCATCTGTGGTAGTAAGGGGAAAATGAGGAGGACGATTTTCTACAGGACACAAAATGATCGAATTCTCAAGATATAGTTGAGCTACAACTTCAACCAAAAGCTCAATGGAGAGGAGATTGTTTGCTCTACAATACGGATCAATACCACAAGTCAGGTTATGATGGCAGAGATTGACTAATCCTTTTAAAACAACCAAAAAGACGCAAAAACTATCTCATCAAAAATCAATTAAATATCGTACACCAAAACACTCAAAATTAGTATCATTAGATTCGCCTTTGAATTCTGCACAGAATTGATATAGTCTTGAAGGAATGGTTGCTATCGAGAATCGCTTTTCTATCAAGGTCAAGAGATTTGAAGCATCTATATTTCTGTTGGTCACCTAATATGAGTCGTTTTATTTTTTAGCACCCGCTTTGTTTACAGTGCAGTCGGCTGCTTACTTGCTGTATTATTATTGGTGACCACTTTTGACCTCAGTTTAATGTCAGCTATTCCTCCCTCCCGTTTT